>CM075017.1:5296007-5306216 GCA_037576675.1 Pangasius sanitwongsei | reverse complement strand
GTATTCCTAGTTTGTGACCTAGTGAGCCAATATCAGAATGTATTTTTGATAGACTTCAAAGCACTATTGTAAGTCGCACTGGATAAGGGCATCTGCCAAATGCCATAAATGTAAATGTAAATGTAGTAGCAGTAGCAGTAGTAATAGTAGTAGGAGTAGTAGCAGCAGTAGTAGTAATAGTAGGAGTAGTAGTAGTAGCAGTAGCAATAGTAGTAGAAGTAATAGTAGTAGTAGCCTTATAATCTGTGGGTTTGAGCTCCACGCTGGCCACTAAACCCAGCCACTGGAGTGGCACAAGCTAGCCTCTGCCCAAGCCAGGATAAAATGGAGGGCTGCTTCAGGAAGGGCATCCGGTGTAAAAACCTGGCTGTGCCAAATCAAATATGCGGATCATAAACCGGATTTCCATAATGGAGATTCGCTGTGGCGACCCCTAACGGGAGCAGCCGGAAGGTTATTATGATTAGTAAAGCGACACAGGAAGCACCTAACATGAAATATAAAGCCCCGCAAATTAGCTGCTGAGCCATATTCCTAAAACCCATTATCGAAGTTTACTCGCAAAGGACCCTGACCCTCGCCTTTACTGACGTCAGTTTTGCTCTGAACTTGACTCATCGTCCAGCTCACAACAACAACGAGAACAACAACAACAACAACAACAACAACAATAAATAATAATAATAATAATAATAATAATAATAATAATGCCCACAAGGTGTAGGCTACCTTCAAGGTTAAACCACGCGCATGCGCACATGACTTCAGCAAAGCCCAGGAACTTTTGGTTTGCCCATTCACAAAGATCAGAGTGGAAAGCACGCAGAGGAAGACGCAGTGTGAATAATGCCTGAATCACAGTTTCACACAGTGTGGGGAAAGAAGCTGGACGACGTGGAAGAAGAACTAACCTGCCGATTTTCCCTGTGAGAAAAAAAGAAACCAACAATTAGTTTTAATATCCTGCTGTCCAGCACATTTCATGGATCTGACAGCTTTGTGGCTCGAGGTAGTGTTTCAGCTACTGTAAGTGGAGAACACGAGGAGGTGGAAAGGTAAGTGGCTGCTTTCTTTTCACAGCTGTAAATCTCTGGCTTTTAACAGGTTAGGTCAGAGTCTTTAGTGTTGTTGATAAACTGAGCACACTGTGTGTCAAACTTTTTTCTTCATACATACACCCAGTCAGAACCTTGCAGCTGCATCTCACTGCTTTATAAAGCACTCTCACGATTACAAATACACAACTGCAAAGCTTGGATGAGTTGTCTGTCCTGAAAATGAGATGTGTGTGCTGACTGCAATTCATTTCACACTCATGTGATCTTACAACACTGTTTTCACTTTCCAACACCTGGAAAAATAGGACAGGATCAGCATAAGTCTACATTTTCTGGACATGTTGTTGATTTTAAGTCTGATTAGTGTCTTCTGGTGTGTCTTGGTGTATAGTCATGAATATGTTTTTATTCTAGAAATTACAAAAAGGAAGGAACTGTACCGTTCCTTGTTGCTGGGGTGGTACCCTCAAGCATACACCCTGTATACCTTTGTAGTATGTACAGTGTACCTTTAAAGCTTTACTCTAAAAGGTAATTATGGTCCAGTCATGTACCGTAAATCTTTACATAGACTATTAAAGGTACTACACCAGCGACAAGGAAAGGTACAATTAATACCCTTTTTTTCGGAGAGTGTACATAACCCAAACCAAATACGAAACCTTGAGTGAGTTAACAGTGCGGTATTTTAAACGGTTCCATGATACTACTTAAAGGCTCATGGTTGTTATGCAAAATTACCACAAACACCTCCAAAGCACATACTTAAAGGCTTCCACCCCACCAAGCCTGGACTTGCTAGGCTCATTTACACACCCTATAAGTAGAACTGTGCTCTATGCCTCCTGCCTAAACACGAACTCTGTAATCTCTTCACATCTTTCTGAGGGTTTTTTTCTTCAAGTCGAAGCGCCAATTTCGAGAACATCTTTTAATTCTCTGTCTAGATGATTTTAAGAAAAGGCTGAACTATGTACATAGTATTGTATATAGAACTATAGTGTATTCAAATAAAATATGGTATAAATTATAGAAACATCTTAACAGAATATAAAATATCCAACAAAAAGTTATGTTGTAAAACCTTTATAATGCATAACATGGTTAAGCAATGGACAACATTTAATTCTCTCCTATACCACTCCGAATGTCCTTTGTAAAATTCCGTGAGCTGTAAAAGGTAGTAGTTTAAAGTGAGTCTGAAAGTTTTTTCAGATTAGTGTGTGTAAGTGGGTGGGAATGCCCAGTAGGATGTGTGGGCCAGTGTTGCTATAGCAGCCATCTGCTGCTAAAAAAGAGTATTCTTCACCATCCCACTCAGAAGCAGCCTATGCCAGGGGTACCCAAACTTTTTAACACTAAAAACTTTCTACTGATTAGTTCTGCTGTGTGCACCTATACTCTCACAAAAAGGGTAGCAAAAACATGCTCATTTGCTAGCTGAAAACATAAAAAAAAGTTTAAATTACTGACACAAAGTGCCATCAAACTACCAAAACTATCAGTATACACTACAAATTGATCAGTAGTTTATTTTATATTATAATAGTTTCAAATACGGTTTCATTTTGTTGCACATTGCCCGATTCTTATTTTGATTTCAGATTTAGTGAATGACTAGAACTGTGGAGAACCGCAATTATCAGTGTGACCGTTTGGTGCATACATACAGCATATTGTAATAATTATTTTTCTAAATATATGTGGAATCTTTTACTTTGTGGATACCCTGTATAGTGCAAATGTTTTGTGTAGTTTTACATTATAACATAGGCTCACATCCTACAATGGATAACTTGTTCATGGAGTGAACTTTAAGCTTGGGTTTGACAGAAATTCTAATTTCATCATAAAAATATGAAAAATTACATTTCACATTTTTATTATGATATTAAAGATATGTTAGGACTGAGAATAGACAGGTTCAGTCAGAGAAGCCCAATGCAGAAATGTTAGGAAATTAGTCAGGTCATGACAAACAGCACTCACATGACCAGGAGGAGGAATGAGCCCCAGGGGGAGTTTCCAAACACGAGTAAGAACAGGAGGTCAGCAAGAGAAATAAGGCACGTGTTTGTGTAGAAAATAACCATTAATGGAAAATGTTACACAATCCCTATGAGATGACTGGAAAATAGAATTAAAAAAGGTAGCGTATTTACTGAAAGGGAAGTTCAGAGAGTCAGAATGGTTCAGTTGTTCATTGTAAGCACTGCATTCACTACAGCTGAACATTTAATTAACAAAACGTTTAAACTGTTCATCTAAGGACCTAAATGGTTAGGATAAAAAAAAAATAGATCATTACAAAAATTTATTAAAAAAAAGTTCCATTTCATATCTGCTGCCCTAGTAAACATGCTTCATGCCTATCATATTATTAGAAAACTATGACATTTTAGCATCACAAAATGAGAAATGTGTGTAAAGACGTGTGTAAGCAAACTCATCTGAGTTAAAAATAAATACAAATTTTAGCACTTTTGAAATAGACTAATGTATTGTGCTCCACTATGTACACCATGTATAATTAGTAGTAGTAATAATGCTATTGTTGAAAAGATCAGAAACAGCCAGTTACATGTCTGAAAGATTTCTAAATTAAATGAAAACCAGTTCACCTTCGTCTTGGACATGACATCATTACACATTTGATCAATCAGAGTTACACCAGTAGGTGCCTTGAGTGTGAATTGCAGTCAAATTCGTTCTTCCATGAAAGTGGTAGAAATAACTAAGCATTCTTTGACTTCAGTGAGTTAAAGCAATTGTTTTGTATTTAAACTGGGCATTGCACCATTTCTAAACATTCTTATCTACATTCAAATTACAGAATAGTTATTTCTTTGTATATAAATGTAATAAATTGTTTACAAATAATAATCTGCATTGGTGATGAGACACTTTTTGTAGAATGCTCTTATAATAAGCCAAAACATTTGCCTGAGATTTCATCGAACTTTGTTGCGCAATGAACCATATAGGATTATTCTTAATGGGCATTTCTTGAGACCTTAGATGTTTACTTGGACTGCCCAAGAAAAAGGAGAAGTGTGCTTGTGCGAGCAACTTACTTAGCTGTTGTTTAATATGTTTTAGATGCAGGAGGACCATGTGTATGACTATCCAGATGCCCATCCAGTAGGAGAGAAGAGGACATGTCCTCAGCGAGGCTCCTTGAAGAGCATCAGTGTGCTGGACCGCCTGCTGCTCACGTACCCCGTATGGCTGCAGTTGTCTATCAACTCAGCCACAGCACTTCACATCCTACAGCGTGAACCCCCAGGGGTGAGGAATACCCACTCACAAATTCGTACTGCCAAATGCTCTAATGCATTTTAGTCAGAATTAGTTCAAATTGGTCACAACCACCAGAAAGGCTAAGGAGCTCTGCACTCCCATAGTTCTGGCGTCAACAAGAAACTCAGTCTTCATGTGGTTCCTTGAAAATGGCTTCAGTTTCAAATAATATAAGGCTCACAAAGATTAAGAACCGTGGACAAAATACAAAAAGAAAATTGTCAAATGTAATGTTTATTCCACATTTTCTAGACTTTCCTGGTTCGAAAGTCCAGTACATCCCAGAAGAAAATGCTGTGTCTCAGGCTAGCAGATGACAGTGTACCATCTTTTGTCAAACAGTTTGTCATCCGGGAGAAGGACTCAAGTGAGTAATATGATAAACAAGAGACACAACATGATGATCATACATATTTATGAATATTAATCCAATTGGACAGAGTTTGGTGTTGAACAATTACATTTGATGAATATGGATATTCACTAATTGCCACCCTCTACCCCCCAGCCTTCTCTTTGGAGAGCTCAGCTATAAGTTTCCCAGATCTTTGTAGACTCATTGCCTTCTACTGTGTCAGCCGGTATTAATCAGCTAATATCTGACAGTTCTTATTCAATTCTTTTTACTGTTTTTGTTCAGGTCATTTATGTATTTAACTTACTTTACATTAGGGATGTTCTTCCCTTCACTCTGGAGTTGCCAGAGGCCATAGCTAAGGCATCATCCCACAAACAGTTGGAATCCATCTCTCATATGGGTGTGGGTAAGTACATGGTGGTTTTACTGTAGACTGTGGTCATCCAAGTCATTTAAAGACTGTGGAAACTCAGTTAGTAAATATAGATTGACACTATCATTACAACGTAGGCTATGGTATGAGCATAGGTTAGGTTTAGTTTCAGCATTGACGCCCAGGTTGGACTATGATTAAGATATAAAAAATTGTCAAAACCTTCATTTTTAAGATCCTTTTAGTACTTTTGTACAGCATAACAATGAACATTAAAATGATTTGTTGCCATGTTTCATTCAGAGTTCTGGAGTTCCCAGTTAAACTTTCGTGGTCCTCGGAATGGTCCTCCACCAGTACATGATGCACCTGTACTCCCAAATCCTAAACCACAACATTCTACCGCATCTACTAGCACCAGTACAACATTGTTCCAGGAGTTCTGCCCAATTCACACCCGAAGTCCTTCTGAACTTGATTTGGGAGCAGGGCAGGGAGCTTTATGCTTCATCAACCCACTATTCCTACAAGAGCATCCCATTCGTGGTGCCATGCACAAGCGTCATCATTTTAAACGCAGCATAAAGGTTCGCGTCTCCACTGAAAACTCCAGTTCACTCTCACCCCCTGTCACCCCACCACCACCTCCACCACTACTTGCAAAAGCCAAGTGTAAAGGAAAGAATGTGCAGCAGAATGAAGTGGTTCAGACCAACGAGAAGGATAAGAACAATGATGAAGTTGTTGAGGGAGATTCAGATTATGTACAACCTTGTCTTGCTCTCCCAAAGAAGACTTCTGCAATAGTCACCACGACCCTCTCTCCTACAGCTGAGGAGGAGGACTACCAGTTGCCCAAAGCACTTCTGCAGGTATAACACACTCTGCCCTCAATCACACTTTAGGATAAACACAAAACTTTCATCAGCATATAACTAACTACCGCACTTTAATGCCCTGAATATGATATTCCCTAAGCAAATGCAGTGCAGAGCAAAGTTTCATTTGTATGGTTTATTTGCTTTACATCTTTTGCATGTATATATACACAGGCACAAAGAAAAACCACAGTGGAGAGTGAAGAGGAAAATGAGGATGAAGACATCGGACTAGTACTTGAGAAAAGAAAGGCACCATCCCTCACCGAGTTGGACAGCAGCAGCTCCCTTAGCAGTCTTGATGAGACTGAAGAGAGTCCTCAGAGGCCTTCCCTCACACGGGGCACTAGTAACCCTATCATCCCCTCTCCTCATCCTCCCCACCAGTCTGTTTCGGCTCTGCGAAAAATGAGTGCAGCCTTTGTGTCCTTCTTTGTGCCAGGGAAGAGAGTAATACGGCTGGTGGAAGACCTTTCTCATGACAGGCGTATGGCATTTGGGGCTCTGGTACAGGACTTCTTGAGGGAGCAGAGGGAAGCGTTGAAGCCACAGTGCCTGACAACCACTGTGGAGCTGCTGCAGGGTTTGCGTCTCTTTATCAACCAGGCTAAGGTGTTCCTCTTGGAGTGTGGAGAGCTTGAACCCCCCATTGAGACCCTAGTGCCTGAGGATGAGAAAGGTACACAGCACAGACTTCAAACAATTTTGGAAGTGCCTTTTATAAAACACATTACTTCTACAGTTCATGACAATAATCTAGGTGTGTCTATACGTGTGTTTTTGCAGATCAGACACTGGAAAAAGCCCTGTTCCGCTGTGTACTAAAACCTCTGAAAGGACAGATTGATACAGCACTCTATAATGTGCGCGAACTTGATGGCTCCTTTAAGAGGCTGGTTGAAAGTATGAAGAGAGCCAGGGATGCTTCACCACGAGACCTTTTTGGAGTACAGGTGGCTGTGCCTGATGCTCATGGCATTGAGAAGATAAAGCACAAAATGTCTCTAATGAGACGTGCCTATTCACCCATTGACAAAGTAGTTTTGCTCCTGCAGATCTGTAAGCTCATCTATAAAGCCATGAAGACCAATACTGGTGAGGATTGCTTGAAGTACTTGAATATCACTTGTGACTCACCTTGTGAATTTTTTCACTTGGACAGAATAGATCATTATACATTATATATATTTTTTAGTTAGTTAGATAGTTTTATAATCATACAAAATGTCCAAAATGCATTTTTGTATTTCCTTAAAACTTATAGTACTCCTCTTAATGAAACAGGGCAGGAGTTTGGAGCTGATGACTTCCTTCCAGCTCTTTCCTATGTGATAGTGCAGTGCAACATGCCTGAGCTTTCTCTAGAGGTGGAGTACATGATGGAGCTGCTAGAAACCTCTTGGCTCACAGGAGAGGGTAGAGATATTATGCATTATTAAACAAAAAAGTTACATAAGGCATGCTCTGTTGTACTTTTACTAACTCATCACTGACATCATTGTCAGGTGGATACTATCTGACCAGCGTTTATGCCAGCCTTAGCTATATACAGAGTGAGCCAGAAGCTGTGCCTTCCAGTGGATTTACCCACCAAGTCAAAGAATCCCTGAAGGAGTGGAGCCACCGTCGTAGCACAGAGTCCAAGAGCCAGAATACCATAAAACAGGTCAGTTACTGGGTCTTCTTTTGTAGAATAACCTTATTATTTTGTAGAATAATATATAAGATACAATATAACACATGGTAATATCATTCTATCCTACAGAGGTTTGTAAAGGTGCTGTTTCAAGATGGAGAGTGCAGTTTGGTGAAGACATTGCAGTGGAAGGCAGGGTTCAGTGGAGAAGCTTTGGCACAACTCTGCGCCATCAAATTTGGAGTGGACCACCCAGACGAGTATGGCCTGTACTGGAGAAGTAGTGGAAAGTTAATACCAGTTCCTCTGGATGATCAGATTCAGGACCTGCAGAATGTGGGTACCAGCAGCGCTCCACTCATTTACCAGCACTCCAATCAGGATATGAAATCCAGTAGATTGACCAGAGGGGGAGCTTTGGACCTTTCGGGGGAAGCCTCATAATGTTACCTAGAACTGAGAAGGTTGAACAATGGTACCTTTGTAAAAGTGGGGAACAGCTGACAAACCACAATGAATGGAAATTTTAAATAATTGGTTAATAACAGAGTACATTT
This sequence comes from Pangasius sanitwongsei, assembly GCA_037576675.1. NCBI lineage: Eukaryota > Metazoa > Chordata > Actinopteri > Siluriformes > Pangasiidae > Pangasius > Pangasius sanitwongsei. The sequence goes on along the minus strand of CM075017.1, from coordinate 5,298,056 downwards.
GATAAATCGTCTGAAAAGTTTTATTAATTTATCTTTAGATAAGTGAATACTAAAACTGAAAATCTTGTTTACAGTTGTAGTTGTGTACAACTAATTGTATTTTATTTATATTTCGTGCCAAATGGTTTTGTAGTTCATTCATATGGGTTCTGCAAGAGATTCTTGTAGATTCTGCAAAATGATTATTTAATTTTTCGGTAAGAATACCAAGACAGATGTATGATGACAGTGATGCTTCTACTTACTCTCTATATGGTATAGTCCAACATTTCCCAAGCTTTGCCTTGTAGTCATTCTGCACTGCACATTCTATTGCACATTCTACCCACAACATACCTGCTCCATTCATCAAATAATAACTAAAAAATCTTTGTGAAATCAGTGTTAGAACTGTATTACAGTAAAATGTGCAGTGCAGGTGTCCAGGACCAGGATTGGGAAAACCCGAGCCTGTTTATATGAGTCAACATGGACTTATATGCTAAGGTTTGCTGTTTATAGTGAGCTGAACAACTTAAAATTGTGATACTGTGCAGATCAATGTCTTTGAGATGTCAATAAACTAAAAAAAAAAAAAAAAACCCAAAAAAAAAACCTAGTTTCTCTCTCTCTTTTTTTTTTAATGGTTTCCAATATAGTGTTGCATCAAATGTTATGAATGCATGGCAGCAGCAAGACAATTAAGTGCTTGTTGATAGTATAATAATAAGGTTGTTTTTACATAATGGAACAAAAAGAGAGAACAAGAAAAGACTGAAAAATGTCAGATTTTTATTTGGTGGGAAATGCTACCCTCGTCAGCAATCACAGTCTTCTTTTATTCTAAGTGCCTTCAAGAAAATCAAAGTTCAGTAAATCACTGATTTCCGAGGAAACATCCCACTAAACTCTCATCTTGACTAGTCAGTTGATTATGTGATGTATTGCTGATCAGTACATAAAGATGATTACGCAGAGCGCATTTGTTAAAACATTCACACAAGTGCAACAGGTTTAGATTACATAAGTGCTTCTCCCACTCCGCCTTCACACAGCACATTTTCTCTCACCGATGCTTTAACACATATCCATCTGTGTGGGAAGCGTAGGCTGTGGTCCCATCTCAAATACAGAGGAGTGATTGCATATTCTAAATAAAAAACCTGACTTACTGACATTGGTGTACACAGAGCTGAGAGAAAAAGTAAGTTAACTGTTACGCTGTCTGTGGAAGAACAAGCAAAGCATTAAGCACTGTGAATGTGTATGCAGCAAATCTGATTTAACTGAGCTTCTGATTTTTATTTTTTTTATTTGTTTTTTTTTGGCATTTTCCTACAATCACTTCCAAGATACCCTCTGCACCCTCTTACTATCTCATTTTATCATTTCTTTCTCTGATACAGTTTGCACCTGCAGGCTTATGGCAGTTATCATGTGAGAGACTGGCTCTCAGTTTGCAGTGCTCCCCTCAGCACCAGCAGTTTGTGTCTCTGGAGGCCATTTCCAGCAGCTGAGCCTCCAGTTCCTCAGCATCGTCAGTGAAGCGCTGGGAAAAAGAGTGGATCAGTCCTGCAGCATTCGCCTCGTACTCCTCCAGTTCCACTGCCTCACCTGAAACACCCAAATAGTTCAATAGTAACACACAAGAATACAACACAATGTTTGCTTTAAAAAAAGGGGGGGGGTTGGGCAGGAGGAGGCATATGAAAAGTGTATGAGCATTTAATTAATTCCATGAACAGTGATACACTCCTAATCAGATTAGGGCTAGAAATTTCCATTTTATAGTTCTGGTTGTCAAACCTTTCAGACTAAACGACCCTTGTTACTTGATGTATGAAAACGGGTCTAAAATACTGCATACGCGACATCTTTTAGTGTTTATATTTTGGATTAAGTAAAACATTGTGAAAGCTGTGTTGTAAGAGGAAATTTTGAAAGCAAGTAGCCTAAGCTATATACAGTCAGGTCCGGAAGTATTTGGACAATTACAGTTTTTGTGATTTTGCCTTTATACACCACCACAATGGATTTGAAATAAAACAATCAAGATGTGATCGAAGTGTA
>CM075017.1:5272346-5295907 GCA_037576675.1 Pangasius sanitwongsei | reverse complement strand
TTTTTGTGGAACCTCTTAAAATAAAGCTGAAAGTCTACACTTCAATCACATCTTGATTGTTTTATTTCAAATCCATTAATATTTTTAAGTAATTAAAATATGAATGCAACCTTCAGACAGGGGCAATTGCAGCAAGTTCTGGGCTTAAAAGAAAACTGGTTCGCAGAATCAGGGAATCAGAGCAGTGAGAGCTGACCTTTGACTCTAGTGTTAGCCTGGACAAACATCTTGCGAGCTTCCTTGCGAAGCAGCACCGTCTCACGGAGTCGTAGGAAATTGTGAGTGCCATCAGCTGTCACTGCAGAGTAGCGGTCATACAACGCTCGGCCTCCCTCCACATCAGCCGTGGACTTATGCACCTGGGGAAAATGGTTCCATTCATATCACAGACCTGATATTGTAACTTCTAGGTTCTTTGTTTCAAAGTCTCTAAAGCCCTGTTAGTGTCAGTCACTGAATAATAAATGCTGGTGTGGATTTAAACGAAAAAGAACAATCATTTTATTCCTCAATCAGCTGAATAATTGTTATATATAATCATTATTTAAATACTGAGCCACACAATTGTGACCATGAATTTAGTCATTATCATTTAGCCCAAGGAGGAAAAAAATTAATAAGTTCCTATTAACCTTGTGGGAAAATGTGATTTTGAAAAAAAGCTTTCATCAATTGGTTCCAACACTTCAGTAGCTGAAGTTGAAAATGAAACTACTGTGTGAGCCAAAGGTATCCCACCACCTTGTACATAATCTACAGAATGGACATTGCATTCCATTATGTCCCGTTTTTATTCTACATCTTTACACAGGACCTTTATAGTAGATCAAGTGACACAAACTGCACAAATAACAATCTTGGCATTAATGTACCTGCAGACTACAGAGGAACTTCTGGATGGCACTCTTGCCCACTGTGTGAATCTTACTGCGGTCCAGCGTGATGAGGGCGTCAGGTTGGCCGTCCGCCCCTGTGGTCTCACTCAAGGTCACTAAACCCTCTCCTGCTTCCAGCAGCACACGCAGGATCACAAAACGAGCCTGCATATGAGCCTACAACACATACAAAGACACACAGGAATGCACACAGTAAGACCCAAAGCTCAAGGGCTCTCAATAACTAGGAAAAGGATTTATAAAAGCCAAGACATCCCACTAATTTCTGAATTTTTCTGGTCAGGAAAAAAAAAATCTAAATATGGTAGTCGTTATTTTTTTGGTCCCTTTAGTTGTTGATATAGACAAAATACAGTTTGTGTCCTGGGATGATGCCTTTGCAATGATTCTGATCCCTCTGTTAGGTCTGGGATATTTGTCTGCGAGTACACCCTCATGAAGGAGTGAGCAGTGTTTAATGCACTTTATAACCTGATTTAAGATTTTGTCTAATCACTTCATCTATGATCATGCAAATTTCCACTTGTGCAGCTTTTTATCTTACGTTAAAACCAAGCCAACAGCAGTCTACCTTTTCAAAAAAAAATGTTTCCATACTAGATAGTTGCAGCTAATTAACTAGAAATGCAGTGTACTGGGATCTTATTATAGTTCTTGGTGTTATGTAACTGTTTTGGCAGTTTTGCATGTAAAGGAGTCATGCCAATAAAGTGAAATAAATTGGAACTAAAATTGTTGCAAACCTGTCTCCAGCTCTTGCTCTCTGGTGTGTAAAACTCCAGGCCTAGCAGACCAGCACGGACCATGGTCAACCAGTTGACATACACTACCTCCTCTGCTGCTTCACCTTCATGGCCAAAGATGCTGCATTCAAGCACAGCAAACATCTCAGCTACATTACAGTGCACAAGATGAAATGCTTGAGTGTGTGTGTGGGTCAGCATTTACGTTACCTCAGCACCTGCTTGTTCAGACAGAGGTAGAGCCCCACACACTCTGCCCTACACTCCTCATATGACGAAGCGATGGTGGAGAACTTGCTGTCCCAGGTCTCACTCCCTTTGTACCAGCTGGTAATCTAAACAAAGAAGTGCAGTCAAACCACTGTCATTTTAGCAACAGTGCAGTGGATTGGTTTTCAATCAAATGGCTACATTCGCTAGATTTGCTATACAAAGATTTTCATCGGTCAGAAGTTTTGAACTTATTCCAAATGTACATTCTTTGTTTAAAAGCATGACATGTAGGCTAAAACAAATTTCATTTAGGCATTTATTTAGTGTCAACATTTTTGATAAGTCTAATGCAGGTTTAACAATATTAGCTCAGAATGTTACTGTAGTGTTCAAACACCTTTCTTGGGGTTTTTAGGATTAACAAATTCTAGATTATGTCCATGTCAGTGAAACGTTCTCAAAAATGTCCTTACTGAGCAGAAAGAGGCAAAAAAGAATTATTTATGTCCTGCATCATCATCTTCCAAAATGTTAGATGGATGCCCATCTCACACTCCATCAACATAATCACAATGAGTACAAACAGTTCAAAGAGGGAAAAACAAGACATCTTTGCCAGACCGTAATCGGACATCTAGATTGATAACATAACTTGGACAAAAGGGACAGACATGTTTATCAACCATATCAGGACCAACGTGAATTGTTCAGATAGATGTACTGTATGTGTGTATTTTTATCTGACGATTTGCTGTATATCAGGCCAATCTGGAGGTCTTTAGTTAGTCGGTGCTCATTATAATCATTTTAACATCTTTTAAAATGGGCAACGTAAACTGAACTCATGGGACCATTTCTGAATCGGTCAGTATTTGTTGTCACGCATATGCACTGAATGTATGCAAAGATTCTAATTTTGCAACGTGGGCTTCAATCCGTTTAAAAAAAGAGTTTTTAAAATTAATTCTAATGCTGCTGTCTGTATTAACAGACCATTAGGCTGGTTATAAACACAGCCATTAACATCTACAGTTAAAAAGTTAGCAGAGTGAAGTGTAATAGACTCACCAATTCCCCAGTCTCTGGATTACAGACCTCAGCCTGATCAAAGTTGAATTTTCCTTTTTCATCCTACACACACACACACACACACACACACACACACACACACAAACAAACAGATGTGAGGCTGTGAGCCACACTCTAATCCCTATATTCTTTAGCTTTTCCATTTTCACAACACTAGGCCATATTGTAAGACACAACTCACTCACCTGCATGAAGAGTTTGCCACTGCCATGCCCCAGAAGCTCATGCAGCCCCACCTGCACCTCAAAAGAAGGGCCTTTCCACTTGATGTACAGATCCTGCAGGCATAAAAGGACAAGAGAACAAGTAAAATCATTCTAAGGCCAAACCCTTGTACAATGCATTAATGTATAAATAACATTACAAAAAGAAAATCAATTGCATTTTAATGTACAATTTACTGTGAACAATACTGAGGGACTTTTAAATATATAAGGACATATAGCATATAAACTAGTGTACAAGGAGAAATATTTGCAATACATTTTAGCAAGCATTGTGACTTACCTTGTCGTTTTCCTCCAAAAACGTGAGTTTCTCTTTTTGTGTTGCGTAGGCCACAGCCAGCACATTCCCAAGGGACACATTCTTAAAGCCTTCTGTTTGTCTAATATCATCATCTGGAAAAAGAGACAATGTTTACTATGGCAAAATACCCGCAAAGTCCACTGGAAACTACACTGAATGGTGGAACTCACAGTTTGGAATGTTGATTCCTGCTGGGATGCCACTGCCAGCGAAGGTGAGCACATCCAGCGAGGTGAAATCAGGTTTGAGGAAGCGATCCTTTTCGAATGCAGCAGGCCACGGCAACTCGGGCAGCAAGACTTCGGCTGAGCTCACCAGCTGTGCAAACCGGGCACTCATCGCCTTATTCACCACGGCAACGAAACCTGGGGAGAGAGGGCAGAAATGTGAAGATGTAACAAGCTATCTGCAACACTAATCATGGATGTCTAGAGCAAAATGAGAATTTATACTTACCTTCAAACTCGCCTCTTGAACCAAATGGATCTCTGTAGCTCTCAATGAAGCCAATGTAACTATCAGGCAGAGGAATTTTGGGGTAAATTAGAGATAATTCATTTTATTTCAGAATACTTAAAACTCAAAAAAAATTATTTAGATTGAATAATGAATTGCTTTGACATGGCAGGCCCACAAAACAATATAATTAGACCACACAAAAATGCAAAGAAGCACCAATACTTTTATCCTCATGAAAAAAAGTTTCTGTGTTTATGACAATTGGATACCACCCAACTCTATTTCTCTACAAGCTAGCGTAATAACAAGGTTGCACAAATTACTTTCCAGTAATTTGCATAGCCTGTATTTGCATATTGGAACATGACTGGCTTTTGTATTTTATGACGCAATAACACCTACCTCTGACATGTTCAGTTAAGAAGATTATCAAAGCATTCAAGTACATTTCCCCAAAAGGAGTAAATTAAATACATATTTTATAAACTGTGGTGTAACTTTGGTGTAATCTGATACGGAATCGGATATGGAATGACTCAAATGCAAAGCAATCGAGACGTATACTGCAGGCGAGTTTCAATTACACAGACCAAACTTTTTCGCTCAATATTCACCTCTCTACAATAGGGCCCTTGTCTTTTATCCAGAAACGGGAGCCTTCTTTATGAGCATCCACAGACCCATAGGTGAAACTTCTTATATATTCCTCCAGCATTTGACTCTGGTTCTCATTGGCAGCGTAAGCCTATGCAAAAGGAAAAGGACAAGAGCAACAGTTACATTTCTCTAAGGTTCTAAAAGAGCTTGGTCACTGCAGTGAAAACATTTGGTTTACATAATCCACCTTAGCTTTTTCCAGGTTTTGGCTGACTTTCTCCATAAGATATGCATAGTCTCCTCTCTGAACAGAAAATGTTGCATCCTCAAAGTCATAAGTGCCACAGCAAGTCTCTCCCTCACCCTCAACGGCACAATCTGTACAATATAGTAAGGTAGGCATGAGAAAGAACCTCAGAGAAAAGCCATAATAGATCCATGAAGCAAGCGGATTCTCCCGACATGAGTTGTATAAATTTGGAACGTTCAGTCTGCTTTTTTATTTCCTCACCCTTCTTCACTGCAGAAGCAAGGCGCACCTCGTAGCAGTGTTTCCCTTCTGACTCCTTCTTAAACAAACGTGTGTTGTAGGCACTCAGGTTCTGGAGAGGGATAACATTACAAACTTGAGGGGTAGCCAATATGGTAAAAATAACCTATCGCAATATACACTGCATGTCAAGTATTACAATTAGGTTTGTTAAAGTGCTCGAACAAAAGCAGTACCACTAGGAAGACATGTGGTTTTAATTACTTAATGCAGCATCTACAAAAATAAATAAAAGGTAAATGAAACTGGTTTAGAGCTAAAAATGCACAATAGCATGCCAGTAAAACGCCATCAAAGGAAAAACATCACAAAAATGAAACAAAAGTGTTGCAGATATTAATAACTGTCTAAATATTGCACCTTGGAGTCTAGAAATTTCTGGGCCAGCTCTGCATCTTGTAAACAGCAGTTCCCTGAGAAGTATGTGGAGATCCCCTTTGAAAGACAAAAGAAGACACAATCATTCATTCTGTTGATTATACAGGACAGAGTTATCAAAAAGCCAAGAGGTTAAATTATTAGAGCAGACTTACTTCATCCCCGAGCCCAAGCTGTTTCTGCTTGTCTTCCAGGGAGTAGAGGAGGTGGGAGCAGCTGTTCCACAGAGCCTCCATCTCAGCAGGGTTCTTCTTATAGGCCTGGCTTTCCCACACCACTGCCTTAAACTTCTCCTGCACATGGAACAAAGACTCACAAATCATCATGTCCTTCAATACTCAATAGGCTATGACAGAATGCAGTTGTTGAAAAGATATTCTTAAACTTAGTATACAGAAGTAATTGCAAAAGTTTGCAGACATTTAGTGTGTTGCGTATCACATATTGAAGGTTACACAATTTAAAATGAAATCAGTATGGCATGGGTGAATCCTCAGGTTATTGTCTGTGTGGAGTTTTGGTGTATGTTCTCCCCATGTCCACACCGTTTCCTCCGATTTCTGCCCACCTCCGAAAAGCATGGTTAGCTACTCTAAATTGCCCTAGGTGTGAATGTGTGTGAAAGAGAGTGTGTATGTCGCCCTGCGTCCCATCTAGGGAGTTTTCCTGCAGCGCACGCGGTGCTCCTGGAATAGGATCGGGATCCACCATGACTCTGACCAGCATAACGGATGGATAGGCATCTCACATTCTGAACAGGATATAAATATTCTCTAAAACCATTTCACACCCTGTTAATTATTACCACTTTGTTTATCTTCCACATTTCTGCTTCAGCTTTTGGATCCTCTCAGTTAACTTTCCAGATGTCATACAGCACCTTCTTCAAATCATGCCTGGAGAGGATCTTGACAAAATATTTTCTTGCTTAAATTTGCTAAGTTGTGTATTATTGTGTTGTGTGTTATTGTGTATATACTCACATTCCCTTAACTTCTTGAATTTTTTTTTTTTTGTACATAAACTACGACAGATACACCACCAGCCTAACCAGGATAAAGCAGTTAGCAAAGACAAATGAAAGGAAAACTGTATGAAGAAAGGAGAGTTATTTTCTTTTGGTTCCAGAAAGCATGAGGGAGGTAAACTCAACAGTATGAATATATCTAAAGTCATTGTTACTTTAATTAGATAACCTGCATAGTGAAAGAACTGTTACTAGCAAACCAGTTGTAGACACTTTACCTTTGGCAAATTGGGGATGAACTTCGTGTCACCAAATGACTTGTAGTTTCCCATGTTTGCATAAAGCCCAGCAGCATACACAAGAAATGCCTGATGCAAAAGAGAAACAAATATCGATCTTTGTGCTCACACTGTATTACTTCTAACTGAGACCACTATAGTCCGTTCCTCACCTGGTATTCATCTGAGCTCAGGCCCGCTGCAGCTGCCACTGCATCCAGCTGTGCAGGCGTCTGCTTCCGGAAGATTCTCTGCAGGAGCACGTAGATGGATGGAGACTCTGGAGAGGTTTGCAGCAGAACCACCAGACCGCCATACCAAGCTGCCCGCGAGAGGTAATGTGCGTACAGCTGCTCTTTAGGTGACAGCAGCCGGAAGGCCTCGGCACAATCCAGAACAGAGATCCCAATGTCATTGGGGAGGTAGTACTGAGAATCCACCATGCTGGTTTACAAGCAGTGTGCTCTTCTGACTGAACTCACAAGGGATTCTGCAGGAGAAATATAACATGTGTGATTCAACATATCTACCCAAGAAAAAACGGGTACTAAACTGTACCTTTCCTTGCTGTTGGGATGGCACCCTTATCTTTAGTTTCTTTAATATGTACAAAGGCATCTTCCTAGGTTAAATAAACATACAAAAGGGGTATGTTTGAGGGTACAACCCCAGTGACAAGGAATGGTAAAGTTATTACCCTTTTGCCTGAGAATTTAGGGGAGTTAATGCACAGGTCAAAGAAGACCATGAGGAATGATTAATAGAAACGGTTTGCTTCGCATCACCAAAACATCTATATGAAATAAACCAACAGAGCAACAAGATTAGTTTCTTTAGAACTCTGCTGTTCTCCATGGAAAGTGAAAGATCTCAAACCGAGGACCACAATGGAAATAAGTCGATGGCTTTTTTGTGTATTTTATCCTCGACAATTTTGAAATGAGTACGAATTAGTCTTTTTGGACCTTTTTGTATTATGTTTTAATATTTTGTCAAATAAAACAAACAAACAAAAATAGATAGATAGATAGATAGATAGATAGATAGATAGATAGATAGATAGAGCAAAGTACACAAAGTTTCTAGAGAAAATAGAACTTTTCGGGCATCTGTTGTGCAAGTGCTTCTGAGGCTGTAGGAGGTGAAATCAGTGGACGTTCCAGTCTGATTTTAGTCCAAGTGCTTTCAGCTAGCAGAAGTGCAGATGGAAGAGTCCAGTCGGTTGGAGAGTTGCACAATCGTCCTCATGCACTGAGACGTTCGAGGCTTGATGATAGTCATGATGGTAAGTTGGCAGTTGAAAACATGGATCTGAAGAAGATTCCAAGGAGTAAATGCATGTACTTATGTAATTACAGAAGATGTGGTAAAACTTACACGAAGTACACAACATTAAATGGTTTCGCCTCCTACAAGCTCAGAAGCACTTGCACAACTTATGTCTGAAAAGTTTGTGTACTTAACTTTTACCACATCTCTATCTATCTCTCTATCTGTCCATCCATCCATCTCTGTCCACAGGCCACAGCACAGTTCTTAAGAAAACAATCTTCTTGCTTCTGTTTGTTCATTTCATATAGAGGTTTCTTTTAAACATTGCTCCCCCCCCCCCCCCAAAAAAAAAACACCAAGAAACGTCCTTTTCTCTAGAAACCTTTGTATTTCTCTTAACTTTTGCCACATTTACAGTAATTCCCCAAGTACACAGACAGACAGAGAGATAAACAGCCAAATCCATCTGATAACAATCGACCTGGCCCTGCGCGTGGAATTTACTATTTGTCCTAAAATTTACTCTTCAAAACAAGGTTTCATTTTATAACTGAATTACATGCCTAATGATGATACCTAACCTGAAATGAATTGCATACCTATATCTATTTCTAGACGGATATAAATTCTATCCCTTTGTAACGAATGTCTCGCATGCTTTAATAAACTACATGCTTATTTAGTAACAGATATGGACTTCTACTTTCAGTTTTCTCAAGGCTGACTAGTTTCAGCTAACAAAGCTAACACAGCTAGCTCAGCTCGCTAACTTGGCAGCTGTGCTGTTCGTATTTGTTACCGAATTAGCTGCACAGTAAGACGTCCAAAACACCTACTACCTAATCGCATTTTATCCATTCAACCGAAGCTTATTATCGTGTAACAGCTACCCCCATTTAAATGTATTTTGTACCTTAATTCTGCGTTGAAACCTGTCAAAATGCAACCTCACTCTACCCCGACTTCCGCTATTCATTCAATAAATGCCCCGCCTCGGAGCCAATCACGTGTGAGAAATAAAGACTGATTAGCATTTCAGCCAATCAGCAGAGGTTACGTCACAGCGTGGGGCTGGATACTGTCTCTTTTTACTATCTCTTAATCTCAGCGATTAAATACATTAAAACACACACACACACACATATTATTATTATTAACATATAATATTTTATATTGACATATTAAAACATATGACAATTATTTTTATTAAAATAAACTTGAACTCAATATCTATATTGCACATTTCATTTATTTAATAATGCTACACAGGAAGGAGTTACAAATAGAAAAAGAGAAACAAGAATTAAGAGCTAAAAGTGAAAGAATACCAATGCATTTTTTTTTTTAAAAATAATAAAAAAAAATTATAGTAAATTTAAATAAAACAAGTTCAATTTAAAAAGAAGGAAGAGAAAAATTAGGCTATGTTAATAGAACTATAGATAAAACTATCTGTTCAGTCTATCTATTTAGTATGCTAGGCGTGAGGGCCTAATGTGAATAGTTCCAGTTATTAATAGTTTCTAATAGTTTTATAATTCCAGATTCTGGTCCATAAAAACAAAAGACTGCTGCCATTCTTTTCAAGTTCCATGCATGGAATGTGGAGAAGGCTAGCACTGGATGATTTTAAAGCACAGGCTGGAGCATAGCCTGTTAGACATGTAGATAGGTATAAAGGTGCTATACCATTAAGTGTAGTTAAAAGTGTATACCACAATATACCACAATGCCAAATGTACTAAACTAATTGCTTATTTCTAATTTTAAGCAGTATATTTCCATTCTTCTATAAACTGCTCTGACTCCAGACTGTTTCATTTTATAGACTTAATGATTTTTGATTTACAGTTATCTCTGTGCATGTGCTCATCCTCTTTTTCCTTCTTGCTTCTCTTCACTGATTACGGAACAAGCTTACATTAAAATGCCATAACCCAAAGCTAATGCAGGACACATCTGCTAATGTAACTGCGATCAGCTTACTGCAACTAGCAAGCTAATTTGGCTAGTATTATGAGTACTTTACATTTTATAAACTGCCAATTACCCTCATAAACTCATATTTATATAATGTTCTTTCATAAACTCAAACATTTTTATCATGGCTATGTCAGATGTTAATAATCTGCCTTATAATAATAAGCCTATAATATGTGCACTGCATATCGTGTAACGAAATCTAGACATAAACTGCTGTGAGGTCAGTTGAGAACATATCACACTGTTGACTGGGTTATAGAATGTACCCAGTACCTACCAGGTATGTTTTTCCACATAGTAGACTACATTCTTTTACTACATAATCAGTACAACACTGTTTCCTATGGGAAATATTGGAGGTTAAAAAAAATTAGAAACTATCAGTGTCTGGACCACAGTGCCCTCATAGCTAGTTATGGCCATGACTGTAACACTTAAATAAACATTTCTTTATAAACTTTTGTCAATTATGTGTTGAAATTTTATTTGTTACTTCAATCTGTTAGTCTGTACTTGATTGGTTGAAAAACATGGCCACCCTCATCACGAAACCTGAATGGTATGCCCATCTACCTAGCTTCTAGTATGCTATGCAACCTTATATGAATTTTCCACTTGCAAAGGAGTGTTCAGAATCCAGTGATCGTCGTTTGTGGCTACATCGCTTTGGTTGTCTTCATAAAGCAGTTACTAAAGATACGCCTGGGGTGTCAGACTCCATTCCTGGAGAGCCACAGCACTGTAGAATTATAGGCGAGTTTAGACTTCTACATGATTTAACACAACAGATTCAACTCAGCTACTTATTTTCATGGGCTGAATGCTGGTTGTTAAAAGTAGGAAACATACTGTATATGTGTAGTTCTAGTTCCCGTTTATTTATTTATTTATTTGCAAATGCCTCAGATCAACAGTGTGTAGGTGGGGAGCCGTAGGACCCCTCATCAGAAATGGGTGTGAACATAAACATATCTATTGGTTAACCACATTACTGGCCAGCCAGCTGAAAGCCTTCATATTCTTACTCTTCAAGTTTCAAGACTTAGTCAGAAGTCATAATGTAATGGTGCAACTTGAAGCAGTACTGAGGGATTTTTCTGACCAATAGCAAGGAAAGTCAGGCACAGAAAGTCAGTAAGCAGAAGAGGGTGAGGTAAGGACTTATGACTTGTTTGCAAAAATAATCCTTTTGTAATGTGGTAAAATACTCAGAACCGTGGGCCATGAAATGTTGAAAGAATTTGGACATTAACAGTGCATATTGAGGGGTGCAAATAATAAAGAAAAAATTAAATGAAAGTAAAATTTAAGTCAAAATTTGAATTAAAAATAGAAGTAGTAAGTCAAATCAAATGAAAATTAAAATGTGTCGACAATTCAAATTTACTCAAGTATTTAAAAATATTAAGTTGAACTGTTTGAATTCAAACCCATTTCTAGTTCTTTTTTTGTTTGTTTGTTTAATTTAAGAAGAGCAACTGAGATTAATAAGCTGTCCTTGTGCAAAGATGATGGTTGTGGTAGCCATACAAAAGGGTATATATTTGTTTTAAATATAGTTAATCAATTAAGTTGAATGCACAGAAATGAGATTGACTGGATAGCAGAACAAAGAAAAGACAGTTAGATCATGATCTTTGATATTTGTAACAAGTACTTGTAAGTGTCTAAATAAAATGTTATTTTATATAAAAGCTTATAAAAAAATGCGCATTTTCATGTATGGGTATTTTCATGGAAATGAGTAAGAATACAAATATTTTTTAAAAATTATACTCAGGTATAAATCTCCTGAAATTAAACTTAACAAAGTATAAACGTATAAAGTATAAACTTAACAAAGTATTGTAACAAATTATAATTACTGAAGCACATTCCAGCACTGATTATATTTTATGAAATCAGATTATTTGGGTGGTGGACCATCCACTTGCACTCTTTATCATCACTAAGTTGGCTATTATGAATTTGTATATTATTTTTTTTATAATACAGAAATTTCATGTCCAGTTTTTCTATACTCAGATTAATACATTCATACATGGATTGCTTCAGGTTATATGAATCTAAGTATGGAACACTATTGGAATACTATTAAATATGGACATGTTGCATATGCTATTTATGATATTGTTTCAGAATGACACAGAGGACAAACCCCCCTTAGTGAAGCTACACTTTGTATGAGGTTTAATGCTGTAATCAGGGAATGCAGGTCCCCAGTGTGGGAAGTGATAAGACAAAGTGACGCAGCTCTGACGTCCCAAAGCAAGCACTCGCACGCAAAATGAGCCTTGTAGTAACTACTTCTCTCCTCTCATTAACATGGTTAATGAGTGCCCCTGATTCTCAACTAAAAATATTCCAGTGGTTCCTAGTAACTTTATACTGAAGCATTTTGAAACTGTGATATAGACGTTTAGAGAATTTACAGAATTGTACATTCACATAATTGGTATGTACGTACATTAGACCTTCAGCAGCATGTGTATCCACTATGGATGACTGTATTATATTTGTTAATGTCATAGAGCAGTGATCCTCAAATTCGGCTCCAAGGGACTCCTGGGGTCCGTGAAGAATAATCAGGAGGGCTGTGATTTTTTTATGCCTACAAATAATGTCAGCTATGGCCTAATGTGTTGTGTAGTTGGACATTTAAGGAATAAGAAAGCTCTAGAGCTCCAATTAGTAGCCAAAATATTACTGTGTCTCTGAATCCTGACACGATGCCACAGCCATCCGTGGCTGGGAGCCAAAGGAGCAAAATTGGCCATGCTCTCTGTATAGGAGAGATGGCATTGCTATCCCCTGTCAATCACAGTAAAACTAGCCAATAGCGAGCATCTGTGAGCTCAAGTATGTGGAAGAGGGCAGATAGCACATACTCAGAGTGTGTTACACTACCCTGTGACTTCAAAAAGATGCAGTTGGCTGGCTTCATATGTCTCAAAGGAAGCATGTGTTAGTCTTCACGCTCCAATGTTGGTAGCTGTCTCATAATAAGGCTGGTGAGTAAGCACTGACAGGTGACCAAATTGGGGAGAAAATTGGAAAAATAATTTTAAAAAAAAATGTGTTCATGTTTTTGTCACACTTGGCTTGAGCTTGTAGGACTTTCTTTTTTTCAGAATGTGCTTAGAGTGTAGGAAGGCCCGGTCCCGTGTGGCAGCTCAGAGCAGACGGGAGAAAGAAAGCCAGCTGTTTAGAGAGTTAGCGGCCCTTCTGCCCCTGGCCCCGTATGAGGCAGATCAGCTGGATAAAGCTTCTGTCATCAGAGTTACAATCTCCTACCTGCACCTCAGAGCTATACTGGGCATTCCTGACTCCACTGCAGTAGGAGCTATGATGCATCCTGTCTCAGCAAGTCAGGGTAAGTGTAGAAAAGCTGCTGTTTGGGCAAATAACAGCTTTGAAGAAATCAGAACTTCACAATGCCAAGTGTTTTGCAGGGGAGCTGCCAGAATCAATCGAGAAGTGGTTACTAGATACACTTGAAGGATTCCTGCTCTTAATGTCCTTGTGTGGCAAGATTATCTTCATCACAAAGGATGTCATCTCTCAT
Organism: Pangasius sanitwongsei; assembly: GCA_037576675.1. Taxonomy (NCBI): domain Eukaryota; kingdom Metazoa; phylum Chordata; class Actinopteri; order Siluriformes; family Pangasiidae; genus Pangasius; species Pangasius sanitwongsei. Next base: position 5,282,389 of record CM075017.1, on the reverse strand, counting down.
ATAGGAATCAAACAGGTAAAATAAGCTTGAATGCAATATATCACAATGTCATTATACATGTTGATGTCTGCCATTTTTATTAAATCAGGTATACCTACCATACACTCACTGGCAACTTTATTGGAACACCTGTTTACCTGCACTTTCATGCAATTATCCAATCAGCCAATCATGTGGCAGTAGTGCAATACATAAAATCATACAGATACAGGTCAAAAGCTTCAGCTTCATGTTCATATCAAATATCAGAATGAGGTAAAAAATTTGATCGCAGTGACTTTGGCCATGCCTTTAAGAGGAATTTGAGGCAACAGTGGGCACAGGCTCACCAAAAATGGACAGCTGAAGATTCGAAAAACCTTGGCCTGGTCTTTTTCCAATCTTCAACTGCCCAGTTTCAGTGAGCCTGTGCCCACTGTAGTCTCAGATTCATGTTCTTGGCTGACAGGAGTGGAACCCAGTGTGGTCTTCTGTGGATTTAGCCCATCTACATCAAGGTTTAAAGTGTTCTGAGATGCTTTTCTGCTCATCATGCTTGTAAAGAATGGTTATTTAATTTACCATAGCCTTTCTGTCAGCTCAAACCAAATTGGCTATTCTCCTCTGACCTCCCTCATCCCTGCACCTGCATTCAAACCCTGTCTGTGCCTGATAAGCTCATGGCATATGTAATATTACCCCATGTCTATTAGACCACCATAGGACCACCACTGAACAGATTATTTGTGGACCATTCTCAGCAGAGCAGTCACATGGATATAGTAGTACTAATAAAGTACAGGGTGTCCAAAAAGTCAGGAACCAATGACATTAAAACTACATATACTTAATTTTGTATTTATTATTTACAACACATGCCCTACATGTTCACCCTTACACATCTTCTCAGCCGCTGTATCATGTTTTTCCGGAGTTTGCTCCACATTTTTAGATCGGCATATTTGCTCAAAATATTCCCATTGGTTCCTGACTTTTCGGACACCCTGGAAATGCTGTGGGTTGTAAACACTATGTACACTTGCTGACCACCTATTCTGCCGGTCTGTCCCCTTAGAGACTATAGCTCATCTTTTCCCTGTTAGTCATCCTCCAACCCTTCTTTAGTGGTTGATGTCTGAGATTGATATTGGCTGGATATTTTTGGTTAGAAAACAATCCTTAAACATACAGTGATACTGAGTTCTTCAAAAATCTTACTAAAAAAATCCAGCCACTAGTTGCCAAAACACAGGCCAAGCTCATAGACCATCTTTGCTTGCTGGTAGAAACAGTTTCTGAATTATCGCTATTAATGACCCATTGTAGACAAATTGTTTGAAAAAAAAACAAAAAAACAACAACAACAGTAAGGCAATTAGAAATCTAAAATATTTATTAATCAGTTTAGTCAAGTAATACGGAAGCTGGAAAATAACTTTTCAGTTGGCTAAGATGGTCTACCAGTTTGACTAGCTTGACCTGTGTTCTGGCAGCTGGTATTTGGTGAGACAAAGTTGGATTTTCCAACAGGAAAAAAAACAACAAAGCTGTAGCGCCTGATAAACTCTTACTAACGTCGCACCCACTACCATGTCAGTGTCACTGCTGTGCTAAGGATGGTCCACCACCCAAAAATATCTTATCAGATGTGGTCTTGTGGGGGTCCCTTTACACAGATTAATGGAGTAGCAGGCCACTGAGGAATTGTGTACTGCAATAAATGGGCTACAATTAGTAACTATACAGTTATAAAGTGAATTTACATGGTAGGTGTATCTAAGAAAATGGCAACTCAGTGAGCCATTGACGACGTTTCTGATGTGATATATTCCAAATTTTGAGATCAGCTGTTGTCAGATTCAATCTTGTGGCATGTTCTTTATCACCTTATTTTAGAGATGGTTTATTTCTTCATTTCAGATGGATTTGATTGGCCGGAGTTTGTTTGATTTTATTCATCCCTCCGATCACAATGAGATCAAAGAGATTCTTACAAGCATAATAGGTAGGCATGCTATTAAGTCTTTCTTTTTCCCATCTAATATACAATGATTAAAATGGCAAATTAAATTGGACTTCACGTTAGTAACCCTAATACAATTGTTCTGCAACTTGAGGGAGTGAAGACCAGCAGAAGTGTGAGGTTTTCTTCCGAATCAAAGGTGCAGTCAAAAGCATGCTGACTCCCTGGCAGGTAACCCTCTTTCCCTGCCTATTAGATCCAAAAGGTAAATATTGGTATTTTTCCCGACAGCAGAATGAAGAAATTCCACCCCTCACTACTTGCTTTTTAATATCTGACCTGCTTTTGTTCCCACAGGTGATTCACTGCACTGGAAACAAAAGGTCATCATCTATTCCAGGATCCAGCTATCTGCTTCTCCTTTGCAGATCATTACCTGTACAAGAAGTCATTGAGATGGAGGCTCATCTGAATTTCAAAACATTCCTGAGCATCCACGAGCCAGACATGAAGTTCACCTACTGCCACTCTGGGTACTTACAGCGGCCAAGTTCATGATTCTTTACACTCAATTCTTCAGGTTGCACTTCTTTCATGGTGCTTCTTTGGATTATCATGTATAGGGTCTTGGAACTGACTGGCTTTAGTGACATTGAGCTGTATGGTCAGTCTGTGTACCAGTACTATCATCCTTCTGATTGCCAGCATATCTTCAAGGCACACCTCTGTTGTAAGTAATGAATATATACAGCAAAAAAATCTTAGCAAATGGAAATATCTTGAAGATTTCTGATTACTATAAATCAAATATTCAAGTATAGGATTATTGAGCCTATGTTCTAGACATTTTACTAACATTAAGCTTGAAAGGTGTTTTGGCAGATAAGTACTTACTTTCCAGAAATACTTGAAATGTGCCACACTGTCTGCCAATAGAATAAGACAATTTATTTTTAATTTTCAAATTATAAAATGTATAGAAATAGGTTTAATGACAAATATCAGATTTCTCTATATTATTCAAGATTTGTCAACATTTGTTAATATGCTTTTGGATTGTGTCTGATGCTATCTTTCCTATATTCCCAGCATTTAAGAGTTCTGATATATCATTTGTAGGTGCTTAAAAAGTGGTTTATAACTGGTGGACAGTTGTTAAAGGTGTTTAAATGTTTTGGACAGTATTCTCAAAGGGCCAGGTGTACACTGGGAAGTATCGGCTCCTACAGAAGCACGGTGGCTACGTTTGGGTAGAGACGGATGCCACAGTTGTGTACAACATTCGCACAGGAAAGCCAGAGAGAATCGTGTGCATCAACTATATTCTAAGGTTTGAATTTGAATGCGTACTTGTACCTATATGTGTGGCAGCCTGGGAAAACCTTCACATGGTGAATTTTCGACTACTATTTTCTACTACGTTCTGAAAACTGTATGTTTAAAATATGTTTCCCTTTTGCACATTTCTCAACCACAAGTAAACGTCTAGCATTTTGAAATCTGAAATCCAAAAGTAAAAAGGCAGAAAATTGGACATCATTGCAATTTCAGCCATAGCGACATCCAGTGGGTTTTCCCAAACCACCACACATACTGCATCCACAAAAGGACTACTATTTAGCCATTGTATAGGCTATCACAGCCACTAATCTCCCTCTGTCTGTCTTTAACTTCAGTGGAGTGGAGCTTCCAGATGTGGTGTTTTCACTGGAACAGACAGATTGCCTGCTGAATGCCTTCCATGCACCATACGCTTCGATGACACTTAAAGAGACCAATCAGGCAACATCTAAAACCACTGACAAGGACAGCTTTGTGGCCTCTCCCTGTGAGAGAGGTAAACCATCAGACATGATCAGATCCCATCAGTCAGCTTCATGATTGAAAAAGGCTCATTGTTAAATCATTGTTTTTTTCCCCAGACGAACCAACCAACAGCTGTACTGAGATTTTGCACAAGACTGCTTTGTGTGGCTCACTTTCCAACGTGAGTATGTATACAACAATAACATTATTGGCTTTAGAAATTACACAGTACAAAGGGAGTGCAGCAGCTAAATGGAAGCTATACATTTTAAATGCCAATGAATTCTTAATAATCAAGCCTGGAATGAACTTACATCGCAATTGGCTTTAGGTAGCCTGGATGCTTTACTTGTTTTTTTAACTGAATTTGACATGAATGAATGAATGAATCAATCAATCAGTCAATCTGAAAACTGATTATTGAAAGTCAACTTGTGAACCCTAATTTGAATATACTGGACATAAATACTTGATTTTTGAAAGCATGAATTTTAAAAAGTGATTGTCTGAACACTGAAAAAAACTATTTTGAATTTCAAGTAGATTCATTCAAAACAAATACAATCAGATGTGTGTTTTTTTAAGTAAGATATATCAGTGCTATGAACTCAGTGGTGTTTAAAGTTCATCATTAAGAATTCAGTGGCTTTTAAAATTCAAATCTGTGCCAGAATGGAGTGAAAACATTTTTGCTAATTATTAGATAGAAGAAAATGCAACACTTATTTGGATAAAATTAATATCATTTAGGTTGGACCAAATTATTAAATTAACCATTTAAACAATTTAATAATTTAAACAATTTATCAAATACAGATGTCCTTAGACTGTGACATTTGTGCGAAACAATGTCCTCACTTTTTTTTTTAGGACATGCGTGACCTGGATTTGGATAGTCTAGCCCCATACATTCCCACACATGAAGAGGACTTCCATTTAACTCCTATTTTAGATGGAGTGGCAAGTGATTCAGTATTAAACAGACATCCGCCCTCTCTCAGTGAGACATGGTTAACTCTGGACCAAAAGCTGCCCACAGATTCAGAAGCAATCTGTTTCCACAGGTTTGTTTTTTTAGAAGCTGCTTGCAATGTGTAGGATTTATCCTCTTCTTTTCCATCATTCCTTTCCAATTTTCTCTTGATGCAGGCTAAATATAAACGAGAACCGTATGCTCAGTTCATCAAGCCAGTGGTATGAGAGCACACATGCAATGAACAAAAAACAACAGGTAATATAGCCATGATTATGATTTTGAACGTAATCTGACTGGATAATTAATTGCTAATTGAATATTTTACTGAATTAGGAGCAGTTTAAGAGCGATCACTGGACAGACGTCTCTCAACATCTCACTAAATCTTTCTCAGAAAATTTTGGTAAGACAAACATAAAACTTAGACATACAGTACAGTACAGTACAGTAATACTACCACATGTAGTCTTTAATTTCCAAAATGTAAACTTTCCATCATATGATCTCCTTCATTCTATCAGATGGAAGAACAGTCTGGACTTGCAGCCAGAGTTACGCAGAGCCAGTGCATTTGGCCTACAAATATGCCGAGCTCTCGTGGTGTCCTCCGGGATCTTCATCGCAACATAGCAACCAAACCACAGAGGAAAAAATGCCCTCAGTGTTAGTTAACTTGCCTGTACTGAGCAGGTGGGAATGTGAAGTGAATGCACCTCTGGGACCCACTTCACACTTGCTTCAAGGGACTGAACTCACCAACGTCCTGGATCAGGTTGCTTCATGGGGGTGCTGGTACTAATGAAGGCAACGCAGGAGCCTGTATAAATGTCTAAAATGTGCTTTGAGCCAGATGCATTACACTTCCACATTACAGTTACATTACGGGTGATTCCACAATTGGGGTGACATTTATGTCCCGCTGATATTCCATTTACAAATATGCATTTAAAGGTAAAAGAGAATTCAGACATCTAACTTAGCCATTCATAAAACCTGCCTCAGCATTTATTTATTTATTTATTTTTTGCTTGTCCCAGCCCACTATAATTATACTTTACCTTGAAATGTTATCTGTAAAGTTCTTCAAAAAATCATATTATTTTGCATTAATGTGTGAATCCATTTAACATCTCATGCTCCATGAGTCAGCCATTATAGGTTATGAAACATATACATATTTGTGTCCACAACCCACAACCCTGTTACCTGAACAGATTCAACCCTATGAAATATTTGTAATATTCCACAAGTCAAATTTTCAACAGGAATTTGCATCATCCGAATTTTTTGAAGATCATGAGAAGAAGACATTTAAGCTGTTTCATTCTTTTTTCATTATTTTCAGTGATCTTGTGGTATTGACCGATGAGGTCCTTTGAAAGTACAAACCCTGTCATGCAAATTACAGATCGAAAGTACATAATTTTAAAAAAAAGCATTTTAAACAAATCATTAGAATATCATTTTTAAGAAGTTCAAGGGCTATATTGCACTGCATTTGTGGAATCAACCATACATGCTATATTTTATGAAATTCCTATTTTTGTCTTATCTTGTTTAACCAGTCTTGTGAAATGTTTGGTATATATTAGCATTAGGTAATACAATTAGTGTTTAATGGTTGTGTTTAGTGTTGTCATATCGTGTAGTATTCCATATATTAGTGTATTTTCCAATATTAGTGTATTCCTCAGAATTCAGTTTTGCGTTGGTGTTGTGCTTTTATCCATCCGCTTTGTCAGAATATAACACCCAGCAAACGTTATACAAATATGCCATGCAAATAAAAACAGGAATACACTAATAAATACATTAGTGCTGCTAGCTAGCTGTAGTGGTGTATCGCTCAAGGGAATGTATCCATCCCAAAGCATTTGGAGTCCTTCAAGAATAATATTTTCGAATTTGTCTGGAGTATTCCTTAAATGTGAACATGAAAAGTAATTAGTGTCAAACAAATTATGGCATTTGAAACTAATGATAGTCTTAATGGCTAGATATAGAGTATATGGCAATAGCAGATATTTATTCATACTATATGCTAACTTGTAGAACATCTGCAAGCTGGATTTACCTGCAGCAGAGTGTTTCCCCTCCCAGGGAGAGTTTCAAGTAGAATCCCCTTAGAAGGCTAAGAACCATTTTTCTAAGAGTATATGTACACTATACAGGTCATACACATGCTGGATACAAGCATGCTTACATCATATGCAATTTTTCTTTTCAGAGTTTATGTTTCAGTAGACACTGACATTTGATTCAAACAACTTTTATTTACGGCCACATTTTACCAAGTCATGTTCCTACACTTCACCCAAGTCATGTAGGCTTTATAAAAGTGCAAAACAAGCACAATAATAGTCCATGAAGTCGAGTTTAAAGCAACAGCTTTTAATGGAAAAAAGATTGAGACAATGAGATTTAAACATAGGACAATGTCTGTATATATATACACACACACACACACACCACTGGGTGACTATTTGATATTTGCTGAAGGGAAAAAATTTTCAGATGATCCACTGTACAGGAATATGTTGATCACAGATGTTTCTACTTGGTAATGGTATTCCTGTAAAAAGAAAAATGTAAAACTGTGATAAAAATAATAAAAATATAATAAAAGTGTATATTTAGTATTATATCTGTAGCAATGAAAAGAAATGGCAATATAGTGAAGAACCTATACACTCATAATTTGGAGTATTAGTTCCTTAGCTATTTTTTGGCTATTTTATCAGATAAGTGTGTCATGTCGGTATATAATTACTGAACATCTGTTGCTATGCAGTTTGTCAGCCCCACTCTACCCCATCCATCAATTCAAAGAGACCACCATTGGTCTTCCACCCAAATATCATCTGGTCAGTGGCGGTCCTCCCTCACTAACAGTTTGGTACTCAGACCAGAGAGGGTAAATAAAATGAAAATCTATGAAAGTCTGTGAAAACTCTTCCCTTTCTGACCTAATATCTCTAGCCCTGCAGTTAGTCTCATCAGATCCACTTCCTGCAGCTAAATAATTTAGATGAAGGCATGTGATTGGACAAGCTGCACGTGAGAATCTGTTACACAATCTGTGAAAACTACAGACAGCTTTTTTTCCCATACTTTTAATCGGCTCTGCTACAGTGTCTTTTCAAAGTACTTGGATCAGTCTGCTGAAATACTTTGCCAGGTCTGCACTTGAACTGCCGTCTGCCAGATGACAACAGCTGTAACAAACTGTCACTACCGTGTCAGTGTCCATCACACGTAATAATATTAGTATGTGGTCAATGGTAGTCCTATGGTGGTCCCTTTCCAGTGGATGGAGCAGAGAGGGGTAGCAACATAGCAGCAGACTTCATTTTCTGGAACGTGTGCCTGACATTGGCCAATTAATGTATGTATGTATGTTTGACAGGTGTACCTAATAAACTGGTAACTGTACAAACCCAACACACTGAAATTACTTACGCATTCATGCTCTTCCCACTACCACTGAGGACAATGTAGGGAGTTTTCTGGGACTTCTGTTTCTCCTGCAGCAGGGCCACAGTACCTAGAGGAGTGTCACTGCTACTCATCTTCTTCAGCAACTGTAAAATGAGACCCAGAATTCAGTCAATGTAATCACAGCATGAATAACAAACAAACGCAGCAACCCTGAATCCACTTCTTCTTCTGGCAAGATCCAGTCATGATACTAAACATAACAGATTTAAGTCCAAACTGCTTGGTAGGTGGCTGAAAGAACGTACCGCCTCCTCCTCCAGTTTTTTCATTCTTTTCTCAGTCTTCATCTTTCCAGACCCTTTGCCATGGAAACGATGGGATAGCTGTCTGAAAGCCTACATGGAGAAAGAACAATAAGCACATTGTGGGTAACAAGTGAGCCATTTGTTCTTGCAATTGCGCAATAACTGTATGCACAGACCTCTTTAGGGGTAAGCTTGCGCCCAGACTCATCCACGTATTCAATCTTAACATCTGGCTTATAGCCCTCTTTCTCTTTGAAGTCCTGTGTGAAGCCCCTGTATTCCTCTCTCCTACTGTATTTGTCATCAATGGCCCTGAACAGACGACGTGGACACAGACACAGAGAATAAAAAAAGACAATACATTAAAAAAAAAAAAAAAAAAAAAACATGGAAGTATATTAAGTATTAAGTCATGAAGGAACCAAATTCAGAAGGGAATCAACTTTTGCTCACATTTTATCTTCAATGCAGTAGTTGTCATTTGGCAGAGCTCCTTTAGGAGCGCGCACTCGAGCCACTTTCTGCACCTGAGTATCCAACAGCCCTGTGAAAAACAGAGTTAATGAAGCCTGTTAAAATAAAGATGATGAGTTTTAACCTATACAGAATGTAGTCAGGTTCAGCATTTACCTTTGTTCTTGCAGAGCAGCAAAGCAGCCGCGAGGCCAGAGTTAACGATGGGTTCTTCATCCAGAATGGTAGTTGAAGCAGTGGCAAACTATACAAAAAAATTAAAATGCTATATTTAAAGACAAGAATATATAATGTCTCGGTAATTCATAAAACTCACAACAGCAAACTTAGGTTAGATTTAGGATATTTTGAAATAATAACACTGCCAGTGTGTAGTAAAGACTCACATCCGGCTGCTTCTGCTCCTCGTCCAGATTGACCGTGCTCCAGCCCACGTTATCGTCCATGTCTGAATCAGAGCCTCCAGCTCCATCTCGCTCTTCTTCCTGCTCAAAGTCCTGCACAAAACCCACCATACAAAAGCTAATCATGTAAATCAGCAAAGCTACGATGTATCCCAAAGAGAATTGAGGCTATTTCGGTTCACATGAACAAGTTTCTCTGAATGCTGCAATGAAGAGCTATAAACGGTTCCTTCCTCTACGCATTGTAAAATTACTGGATGTAATGTGTTTTTCTGCATCAGTACCCACTATTATGGCAAGACATATAATGTAATCATTTAAAAGTTTTATTGCATTGCTTTACAAATTAGAGTACACCTAGATACAAGCTTGTGCATGTATTGCATAGTGTAACAGACAACCTGAAATCAAATCTGATTTTTTTTTTTTTTTTTTTTTTTAAACTTGTTAGTTCATGTCTTAGTGAGACTGAACACTGTACTAATCACTTCAATGGACAAAATTCTTAGCCCATACTTCCAGTAAAATGCAGCAACTTTTGCCGACTCTAAAAGGCTTCTACTTTTTGATTGTCATTAAAGAAGCGAGTGCAGGAGAAAGGTGTCGGGAGTTTTGTGTGACAGAAAAATATCAGCGAGAATCAAGGGGAAGGTGTACAAGACAGTGGTGAGACCGGCCATGCTGTATGGTTTAGAGAC
>CM075017.1:5207837-5270552 GCA_037576675.1 Pangasius sanitwongsei | reverse complement strand
AAAAAAATATATATATATATATATATATATATATATATATATATATATATATATATATATATATATATATATACACACACAATTACCTTGACTTTATTAATACAATCCTTTCAAACGCTTACGTGCTCAGTGTGCAGCTTAACTCCAGTAACACACCTAGTGTCAACCATTACAGTGATTATGCTAATGCATCTCATGTGACATCCATAAAAGTCTATGATTTTGAACAGTGTTTTAGCCAATTTTCATAATCTAGTCTCTCTGTACATACTGCCATGCATTCTGGGAAAAATAGCCAAGGAATGTTGTTGATATGAAAAGACAGCATATAGAAATACCACCCATGATTCAACCCTACATGATCATTTCAAAATCTGGACACTTCACAGCACACATTCATGTGCAAAAAATAAAACTGCCCTGCGGCGTTCGTGACTTGTCGCCTCCTAACATCATCACAGTATTAAAGCGTTTATAGAGGTTTCGAGTATCTGTGTGAGAGACAGGCTGACTAACCATCTCCTGTGGGGTGTAGTACTCCGAGGCCACAGCGAGAGCTGGCATGTCCAGAGACTGGGCCTGACTGCGCAGAGTCTCTCTGATGGCCTGCAGCTCACGCTCTCTCTCCCCTGCAGCGCAGCCGCCAGCGCTCAGCCGGAAGCTCTTCTTCTTCTCGCCCTCTATCTCCTCGTCGTACTTCGACAGGACAGACTTTGGCTTGAACTGAAGTGATGGTGGAAATAGGACAAGTGTTAAGACTGCAGCACAGTTTTTATCTATGACATCCGCAGTGTATGGGTGATTATCAAAATCATTCGGAAATCTTCTCCAACCTGTAAATTTCTACTTCCAAGTTTAAGCTGAATTGTCAGACGGGTATATTGTAATGTTAGCAAGCTTTTAATACTTAGACAGCATCTGACACAATTAAAGAGGCTAACTCATAAGATCACAGAGAATGTAAGCTCTCAAAGAACTTAGTAGGCACAGAAACGCCCAACTGACAGTGTAGAAAAGGTTTAACCTGATATACAGAAATATGATCTGTGAAACAAAACATTGACCTGACCGTGACCATGTCGTCCACGCTCTCCTCCTCATCATAAGGTTTATAATCAGGCTTCTTCTTCTTAAGCTCCACGTTCTTCTCTGCTTTCTCTTGATCCACTATGTTTACGTTCACCAGCATGTCCTCTTCCTCCTCCAGAACACCTGAAACGTGAGCATACTGTGTGCTTCAGCATATTTCTTTATTTATATTTATTAAAAAAAAAAAAAAAAAAAAAAAAAACACTCCACACTTACCTTTATCTTGTAGAGTCAAAATGACCGTCTCTCCCTCTTTAAAGGATTCCATTTTGTGCTGTACGGCAAGACCTTTAAGATCCTTCGAACTGTAAGCCTCCTGAAAACAACATCATCTCATAAGACCCTGGGTTCGCCAAGCACAAAAAAAAAAACCTTATCACATATTAACTAATTAAAATGGTAAACAATGGTTGTTATTAATAGCTAAGAGCAGAGATTTAGGCTGAGTTTACCAACCTGTTTGCTTTGTGCAAACTCTTGTTCAACCAAGTTGCTGACACCAAACTCTTCATCCATCTCTTCCAGTAGCTTGGCCTAAGAAAGAGAAATTAAGAGCTATGACACCACACTGTAGCACAAAAACAAATCCTTTATAAACGACATGTCCTTTTGCCTTACCCTCTTCTCTGCCATCTCCTTCTCCTTCGCAAGTTTGCGACTCTTCTCCACCCAGGCTGCAGTGTCATCGAGCCATGGATCGTCATCTGCCAGCGTCTTTACTTTGCTAAAAAAGAGAGATGAACATCACGGGATAGTTAGATACTCAACTATAAATCAAAGAAGCTCTTTCATGCCCTGTATTTAAGTTCTGAGATTCATACCCAAGTTTCTGATTGAGCAGACGTTTCTCTTTAAGAGCAGCCAGCTTCTCCCTAATCTCATTCTGCTGTCTGATCTGTGCAGGGTTGATCACTTCAGCCAGCAGAGGCTCCTCTTTTGTGCCAAGTTCTGAGGAGTTACAAAGGTTGGGTGAACAAAGTGCATTTTCAAAACAAAGATTTGTTAATGTGAAGTCGTTTCAGTTACACATTTCTCACCTTTTTTGGCCTCATTCAGCTCAAGGGGCTTCAGACCCAGTTTAGCTCTCAGCTTACTGAAAAAGAGGGACAACAGGAATGAGATGTGTGTAGCTAACAAGAAATATCTGTGTACAAAATGATATTTTAGTGACGTACTTGGTCTCTTCAATGCTGAGTGAAGCATCGCCAGATGCTGATTTCGGTCCTGCATCTGCAAATGAAGTCAAATGGAAGAGGTTTGTTGTTAAAGAGAAACTAATCTCATGTCAGTGTTAGATACTGAGCGATGCCGGTGTTTTAACAGTTTATCCTACCTTAGCACACGTTGTTGTAAGACAATACCGCAAGTAGGGTCGATACTACAACAACCTCCGTTTCTCAGCAAAGGGGATGTGGACTGCACTGAAAACCCTTGAGTGTAATCCACTAGTGTTGCAAACATGTTTAAAACAGTATTTCCTACAAACTCGTTGGTGTATGTCAATCACCCGTAATGTGCAAATGCGTTCCTGACACAGCTCGTTTGCATTTAGTGACACCCATAAACCTGCATAAAAGTTCAGGGGCACAGAGAGCTGGGAGCACAAAATGAACGATGAGGGTAAAGGCTGAAAAACAGAAGTGGAAGTATTTTTGATTCACTGCTATGCCAATAAAAATATTTCATTATATTTAATATTAATAATGATAATAAGCGAGCGCTAAATCTTCCGTCGGCTGACTCATTTGTTTATGGCTTTTGGCTCTGCGCAGCCAGACCTCCATTCTCTGTTTATACACCATCTCTTCTGTCGTAACTGAATGATTAGTTTTATTTGTCTTAATTTACGGGTTCATGTTGGCTCGTTTTCTTTATTTTTTATATTCTTATATAAATAAACATAATGCCAATAATATTAAGTGACTGGTTTTCACAAAATGTTCTCGAAGGTATTCTTAGCCCCTGTCCTAGTGAACTAGCATGAAGATGTGTTTTTTGTGTTTAGAGACTCTTCCAGAAGTTGCTCTGGATAAGGGGGCGTCTGCTAAATGCTGTAAACGTAATAAAAATACGCTATTTAAACTCGTCAGTATATTCCATATACAAAAGTGCAGCAATCCATGCAAGCGATATGGTGAAGTCGATCAAGTCGAGCTTTATATTAGTGAGTGATCTTATGTGTAAAAGTACACACACGAGTAAGAGCATGAGTAGGTTACGAACATTTTCCCCCCCGAATTTACAGAATTTTCATGAATACCGTTTGTGCATGAATCTGTTCGTATCCAGTTTGAGGCCAATTGTAAGAGATTTTATTTAAAAGTAATCCTCAAAAATATCTTTCTCAATAAGAACAATAATCTGTGGATTTGTTTCCTTTCGGTTTTTCGTTACACAAGCCTAAAGAAGGATGTGCACATTTCTCATAACACATTTTTTTTCCACATTTTGGCTTGTGTGCTTTTAAATGGTTGATTATTACCGTGAATTACCGTGATATTTCTACACCAGGCTATCATACCGTGAACATTCCAAACCGTAAGACCCCTAACCACAAGCATTTTGGGCTAACTGATCTAGTTTATTACTGTGATCTTATCAGAAAACTACAGGTAGCCATTTTATGATCCGAAAATGCTTCCAGCATTAGAGTGCATGACAGAAGCATGAGTTTATGGACACGCCAACGAAGTGCGCATGCGTAGCAGAACCTGGTAGGGCAATTTGTTCCAGCAGCAGTAGGCTTATAGCATCTCTGCAACCTCACCTTCAGTCTCTTCATAGCTGGGATCTGCTTTCTCTTTCTTCACCCGCGGCTCTCCGCTGCTCTTCTCCCCTCTGCTCCTGCTCTCTTTCTCCGCAGCTCGACTGCTCCTGTCCCGGGAGCGGGATCTCTTCCTCTTCTCCTTCTCTTTCTCGCGTTCTTTATCCCTCTCCCGATCCTTGTGTCGATGCTTTTTGTGTTCCCGATGGCGCTCCTCCGGATCCCGATCCTTATCCTTATTCTTATCCTTATCCTTCTCTTTGTGTTTTTTAGACGACCCCATATCTAACTACAGGACGAGTTTAAATCTGGCTAGTTTATATCTGCGTACAGGCTAAAGCTAACTAGCTAAACTAATCAACCACTAAACTACTTAAAAGCGTTCTCACTAAATCGAATAAGAATAAAAACTAACATTTGCTACACTTAATGCATGCATTTCACATTTAAATAACAAGCACGAAGCATTTTTTGTAGCAAAATAATGTAGCGACACCAGCATAAATAATCGTCCACAAGTCGTCGTCCAATGCTGCGTTTGACCTTTGTGACTGTTTCCGGGTCAAATCTACTCCACAATGAATGTAAAACGTTCATCGCCCCTAGTGTCAAGGAGATGTATTGACGCCATTTTTTTTTTCCTATAAAGGAAGGTATTAGTGGCTGTCACTTAATCACGAAGCAAAGACTGTGTCCTAAACTACACACTACTAAAAAACAGTAAACGGGTTGTAACCTACTTCATTACTGTACTATAAATTTGGGAATATTTCTACTTAACTCGAGTCTGTCAACAGTATCTTTTATTCCATGATATTTTAAAAAGCAAATGGATACTTCAACGCCAATAACATTTCCTTAGGCATGCCTAAATGCACCTTCCTTATACTTACTGTAATATTATTCCATGTCAGCCTATTTTCGTTAAGAAAATATTCAGATGACTTTCTGCGAGTATTGCTTGGTTTTCCAATCAACAAAACAGTTTTTCAGAAGCGCTAATGTGAACTTCACCTAATAGAGCCGACTCAAAGAGCCAACTCAAAGATTTATCTCAGTTTTTTGCTCCTCAGAGAAAACAGTCAGTTTGTCAGTCTGTCAGTTTGTCTGTCAATCTCTTTCCACTTTTGTGAAATAACTATTTTTAGTCATTTATATTTAGACAAGGAAACTATTTGGCTACATTTTAACACTTACTGTAGACTTAGTGATTCGTCATAGGCTGAAAAAAATTACATTAGCTTCTGAGTTAACTAGCTTACCCCACTGCATAGCGTGTTGGAACTAGCTCAGCTGTACCCAAAACTTATACAGTGTTGGAACTAGCTTACTGCTACCTGACACTTACATACCATTGGAACTAGCTTACACTACCCTAAACCTATGTGTTGGAACTAGCTTACTGCTACCTGACACTTATATGCCATTGGAACTAGCTTACACTACCCTAAACCTATGTGTTGGAACTAGCTTACTGCTACCTGACACTTATATGCCATTGGAACTATGGCACTACCCAAACCTTATACAGTGTTGGAATTAGCTTATTGTTACCCAACACTTGTATGCCATTGGAACTAGCTTATCGCTACCTCAAACTTGTAAAGTGTTGGAACTAGCTTACTGTTACCTGACACTTATATGCCATTGGAACTAGCTTAGCACCCCCTAAAACTTGTAAAGTGTTGGAACTAGCTTACTGTTACCTGTTATATGCCAATGGAACTAGCTTAGCACCACCTAAAACTTGTAAAGTGTTGGATCTAGCTTACTGTTACCTGTTATATGCCATTGGAACTAGCTTAGCACCACCTAAAACTTGTAAAGTGTTGGATCTAGCTTACAGTTACCTGACACTTATATGCCAGTGGAACTAGCTGAGCACCACCTAAAACTTGTAAAGTGTTGGATCTAGCTTATGGTTACCTGACACTTATATGCCATTGGAACTAGCTGAGCACCACCTAAAACTTGTAAAGTGTTGGAACTAGCTTACTGTTACCTGTTATATGCCATTGGAACTAGCTTAACACCACCTAAAACTTGTAAAGTGTTGGAACTAGCTTACTGTTACCTGACACTTATATGCCATAAAACTTGTAAAGCGTTGGAACTAGCTTACTGTTACCTGACACTTATATGCCATTAGAACTAGCTGAACACCACCTAAAACTTGTAAATTGTTGGACCTAGCTTACGGTTACCTGACGCTTATATGCCATTGGAACTAGCTGAGCACCACCTAAAACTTATACAGTGTTGGAGCGAGTTTACTGTTACCCTAAACTTATACTCAGTAGTAACTAGCTCAGCTGTACCCAAAACTTATACAGTGTTTACTACAACCCACAACTTATAGGCATTGGAACTAACTTACCACTACCCCAAATTTTTTTTTTCACTGTACTGAAATTAACTGTATTAAATACATTTTAAAGTTTAAAATCCTCCCAGAAATCCTGTCAAATTGGCTTGTGCCAGCTAGCAGTAAAGTGGAGTGACTGAAGAGTGGTAAGTAAATATAACATTATATTTAATGTTTTCATTTTAATTTTGAGTTCAGTATGCTTCACCATTAATGCTATGCTGATATTTAAGATGCAAAGAATAAGTGCTCTAATTTCCCCAGATTATTCTATTATCCTAGTTGCTTTCCAGACATTGTTTTGGGATTCTGTTAGATTTCTTTTTTTTTTTTTTTTGGTAGTATTATTGTACTATGCATGTAGACCATTTGATTTCGGAATGTGTTTTTGTGTATGTTTTGGGAATCATGCCTATAGCTGTAACATGTTAATGCTTTTTAATGCAGAACTATTTACTCAAATGAAAACCAGAATTTGTTGGAAATGTAAGCAGTCACTAATCAGTATTCATTCATTCATTCTTCAGTAACTGCTTTATCCTGGCCAGTTTCACGATGGATTCCATTTGGCACAAGGCAGGGATACACCTCATATGGGACACCAGTCCATTACAGGACAACTAACCAGCATTTCTAGTAAAATAAAACTAATACATAAGATAATAATAATAATAATAAAAACAACCAGTGAAGAAATAAACCTTTATTTCAAGATAAAATCTAGACTAAGAATAAATCTAAGTCTTAGAGAACATCACTGAACACAGGCAAAACACAGCATAGATCTAATGGTATCTATGTTACAAAATTAATTATTTAAGATAATAAAATAACTCAGGGTTCATAAGCGAGTAGTCAAAATAGTCAAAGTGCTTTATGAGTTTCAGAAAGCAATCTAATAGAAAAATATATTTTACATAATTTATGATACCATATAAAATGCAAATCCTATTTATTCTACCAATTAAACTTAATAATGTTGAACTGATTTAAATTAATATAATGGTTTCTTTTTGTCTGTAGATGATATAGAAAGATGTTGCAAAGAAATATCAGATGTTTCTTCCTACAAAAAGTCTGATTTTGGTTAATTTTTCAAAGTTATTAAAACATTATTAAAACTTTAGTCTGAGACCTTTTAGTTATTATATTAAAAACTTGCTACAAATGCCTTTACAATATATGATACAGTATATAACCCATAATAAAAGGCAGAAGTGGGTCGATATTGTACCATGTTGATATTACAGTTTCAGGATTTCTGGTTCGTTACTGCAGTGGTTGGCAGGGAATCTTACCATGTCTCAGAACAAGAGGACTTTTTATAAAGTGAAGAAATCAAACAATATCAATAAAACATGAAACTTTTATCCACATGGAAAATGCAAAACTGCATATGTTGCAATTATGTGATAAACCAAACACATTTTTATCAAAATAAATCTTTTATGCATAAATCTACATCTTTTTTTTTCAGGAATAAATTGATTTGTAAATATATGCACAATAATGTACAACAGACAAATTGAAAACCATACATAGAAACCTTGGAAAAACAACATACCATTACAATAAACAAAAATGGTTCATTCTATCATGACACAGTACTCATGCATAATGACTTCAGTAACCAGCATTAATAATGAAACCAAACAGACCACAGAGTGAACTATTTATTATGCAAATAATTACACTCCACTGATATTAAAATACCTGAAGGTAGTTATTCAAATCTGGCTTGTTTTTAGAAAGACAGGGCTTTTAATATGTTGTATATAATATACAAATCAGAGAAAATCTTTCCATTACCCTCCTGTCTCTGCACTAGCACTCAGCAAGTGGAGCCTTTAGGTCTCTCCACAGTGTAAGCATCTCTTTGGGGCTGCGCTTATGCACCAGTAGTACTTTGCGGTAAGCACACGGCTTCTCTCTCTTGGCCTCAGGTAGATCGAAGGTCAAAAACTCAGGATGATGAGTAGGGGAAACACCCAGTCTCTGGAGACACATCCCCATGTACACATCATCAATGGGGAACAAACCGACCCAGTGTGAGACTACTCGCAGTCGCATGGCCAGAGCCACAGAGTACACCACTCCTCCTCCACCTGCATATGTCGGGTACACACCTTTATAAAAACTCTCAGGTATGTAATATTTAGCTGTGGGCTGGCGACTGGGCCAAGCATTAGTAATCACATCTCCTACAAGGAAATCATCCTTTACTGTCTTATTTGTCCCTTGTAGAGGAGCATGATGTTCTTTTAAGTAGTCTAAGAGAGCACGGGTCCTAACAAAAACATCATCATCTCCTTTGAAGATGAAGTGGGCCTGTGGGCAGTGCACGGATAGCCAGTCCCAGAAAAGCACGTCCTTCAAGGTGAGGTTAAAGAAGGTGTCTCTGAAATCCCACTGCAGGATATCCTTATGAAGGCTGCTCTCTAGCTGTAAGAGTGCCTCAAGGTCCGGATGGGGTCCTGTTGATATGTCCTGCCTTCCAAGCAGGAAGACAGTGCGCACCTGCCACCTTTCTCCCCCTGCCTCTTCCTGTACCCAGCCAGTCTTCCCCCATGTCTCCCTAATGGCCTGCCTGTTCTCAAAGTTTCCCACCTGGGACTTGATTGCCATAAATAGCATAGGGGCCTCTGTCTTGGTATCTTGTCCATGGCACAGGTCAGGCTGGTTCATCAGGAGGGTATAGTTCCGACAATGCATGGACAAGACAAAGTCTTTCATCTGCTCAGGCATAGTGTTAAAATCAGGCAGTTGAGATGCCCAGAGATGATCAGGTTTACATGGAGGAGAACCATCATTTCCATGCCTGTTAGTACTTTCAGTGCCTGAACCCCTGCCTCCTGTGGTGTTACCTCTCAATATGGGATTGTTTTCTCTGTCCTTGAGGTGCTGAAGGCGGTTCCACAAAGCCCCCTCCACCAAACGCAGGTTCCAGAAAGCATTGAGTGGATGTGATGCAAGAGATCCAGAGTTTGACGATGCTCCAGGAGCTATGAAATGAAGAGGTAGAGGCTGAGGCTCGGGTGTGTAGGACATAGCGACAAATATGGTCACCATAATATACACCAAGAGATGACTCATCATCAAAAATGGAAGGAGACAAAGGCACAAGGCCCTTCCGCTACACCTGCACCGTGCCATGGACTAGGAACAAACACAAGAGAAGAGGGAATTTGAGAACTATGTTTTGCATATTCCAGAAAGAAAGATAAAAGGTAGACAGGTGGGCATGTTTATATACGTGGGTGCATTACATTTACATGTTCAAAATTCAAAGGCTTATAGATAAGGCTAAATCCAAATGCCCATTGTTTGCCATGAAAATCTGTGTTTGTACCAAAGTAAGAACCATTATCAGAAAATCTCTTAGGGATTTAGTCTCTATAGCGTTGCCCCAGGGGGCTCATTATCTGTGCCTGACTGGGCATAGATTAGAGCACCTTGCACCCATGATATTTACATCATGTACCTCAAGAGCACATTTACCCAGCAGATGGAAACGTCTTGTTTACACATTCTCATTTGCTTTACTTAAAAATGTACACCAAACTAAAAGATGACAAATGGATGATCAATATCCTCGTCACTGGCCTGGGGATTTGGTTATTCATGCAATGATTTTAAACGAACCCTCTTCCCACATATTTTCCAAAGCTCATTTCCATCACTTTAACCAGACATTCATAAAGCTCAAAACAGATTTCAGACAAACAAACAAACCCAAAGCTTTATCAGCAACACATAACATCTTAGTATGTACCAAAGTTTATTTTAAATATTTCATTACCTCCAAATTGTGTGGTCCAATCACTTCGATCCTTTCAGGGAGAAGAATTTCCCTTGTTTTGGACTCCCTCTTGCATATCCACTGACACCCTTCTTCCACAATGCACCAGTTTCAAAAATGTTCTCATGTCAACTCCAGCGTTTTCATGAGAGCACAATACAACAGAACCAAACTTGCATTACTATTAGCTCCCATGACACAGATCCTTTCTCTGTATGCAGCACAACCAAACAAAAGGACGAATTTGTCTCTTGAAATTGCAAGCAAGTGAACAGCTTCGGCAAGTAAGTAAATGTTTCCTGGCAATGTACATGGTTTCTCTGTTATAGTCTCATCCCCTTAACAGGTTTCCTCCCACATGAAAGGCGTGTTCAGGATGTGAACCTATCTGTATGGAGGCTACTTCATAAGTCCATTAACCTCATTGAAATGTAGTTTCTAGCATTAATTCAAACACATAATTTAGATATATAAAGATAATTTAGATATATATGATAAAGACATAAATAAAATCAAATATAATCAAAAACTTAAATTAGGCCATTGGTATATAAAACAAACCGGACCAATGCCTTTACATTACATTGTAGATGCTATGTAAATTATATATTTACATTGTAATTGTATATGATTATAATTGGTTATAATAATAATAATTAATTAATAATTGAGTTACCATACAGTGTAGAACTGCAAAGGTGCTTTACCGTTTTAAATAAGCTTATGTACTTGTGAGTTCAAAGAAATGGGTTAAAAGTGAAAAGGAGGATTAGAAATGAATGATGGTGTTGCTGTATAATGAATGTATGCTAAAACTGTACACAGGAAAAAGATGAACTGAATGTGAGTGTGTAAAAGAAAGGCATATGAGAAGTGTTAGGGTACGTAAGGTCATTGTAGTCTGAGATATTTTGTTACACTATATTTAGGGTAGGAGAGATTCAGGCTACGGTGCTATTTAAATACATTCTTTGTGTATAATAATGTTTATTGGATGTATTTAGGTGTACAGTGGAGTCCAAAAGTCTGTGCACTAGTGAAAATGCTTCTATTTTGCATTCTTTTCTAATTTAATACAACAATTTTCATTACAAATTATATTATTGGCAATCACTTGAGTGAAAAGTAGAATCTTTGAAATATGTACATGAATTTCAGAGTTTTTAGTATTTGGTGTGTCCTCTTTTTGCTTTAATGACAGTGTGCACTCGAGCTGGCATGGACTCCACAAGTTTGTGCAAAACCTCATGACCCGTTTTAGATCAAATCTATCAGAGTGTTGTCTGAACACATGCTTCAACAGAAGAGATTAGGCATGAGGAGAATTTGACCTTGTGTACAAAGCAGTTAACATGGTCATTGTCACAAATTTGCTTACATTTAAATAGGGACTAGAAATAGTGCAGGATCTTGAATGTTAAACATTTACTTTCTTTGTTTAAATATTTCAAAACTCTAAAACCTTCTGTTTATTTCCAGTTGAAAATGGGAAAAAAATCCCACATTTGGACTTTTGGACCCCACTGTATATATAAATGTATCCAAGGTATTTCATTGTAGGAAGCTTTAACTAATCAAATTGTATAATTGTATAACTAGGCAACGTGTATTCTCATAGTGAAATAATGGCCATTGTAAAATAAAGCATGATGGCTTGATGTGACGCTGAATTGGCTTATTATTTAAGTACTCCATGAAAAAAATTAGAGTAATTGTGAAAAGGCCATTGTTTATTTTAAATTAGTGGGCAAATGAAAAGTTATTGGTTATCAGTTCACTAATAATTTTATTGCCTCTTGTTATAAAAAGAGCAAGAAAGTTGACATTTCTTTTGATTAATAAGCAAAACAGCAAGGCTGATCCGTTGAGATTTGCATGATACAGTGCACTGTGCAGACAATAGGAGGTGGGAGTCCATGCGCTAGCAATATGCCTTTTGTTCTTCTACCCTGACTAGGGAGCCTGTTGCTTCCTGTTTAGACATCATGACACACCTTTTGGTCAACCATGTCACGAGCTGCTGGCAATGTTATGATAAGGGCATTATTTACATAGCTAAAGAATAAAATTTCAGCCTGGAAAGCATTTTTATTGATAAGAAGGTTTCCATTTCATCACCTGTATCTTATAATCATATACATTTAGGTAAAGATCTAATAGCAGACCATTACAACAGTTAAGCACTTTATATACAATAAAATAATACTTTAAATTAAAAATATTAATAATACATTGATAGTGCACTATTGACATTAAATTTATAAATATAAAAAATACACCTTTTTTCAATTTTAATTTTAAATCCTATTGAACTGCCATTATTTTTTTATATAGTTAGTAGCTTTCTCACTACATTACTGAAAACGAAGATGTCATGGCTTGAACCAGCACAGCAAAACTGACTTGGGTTTCACTATAAAATTGATTTCTGCTCTGCCAATATTAGCAGATCCTTTCAGTTAACACCATTTAGCAAATTCATTTCTTTAAAGGCCCAAGCAAATCTTCTAACCAACACATTAAAGCCATCAGTCACGTGTATAAATATAAAATATTCCAGTTAACTAACATTAGAAGAGATGTCTCACACAGAATAAATCCTATGCACATAGAGGTTTAGAACAATATGCAAGGTATTGTCTTATTTATGGCTTTAACAAGGTACCACCTTGAAAACCACTGCTGTCTCTCTCTCTCTCTCTCTCTCTCGCTCATTCTCTCTCCAAACACTGTCCAACAGACATATCCTAAAAGCTCTTGTCTCAGTTTTTTTCCCCTTTCAGGCACTCTACCATTCTAGCACTGCTCTGTCATTCAAACACTGAAGTGGCCTGTGACTAGGTGTTCAGAACAAGCTCCCGCCCCCACGTCCTCTGGCACTGAATCAGTTTCACAGAGTCGATTGTATGTCATCAGCACCACCAAAGTGGGCGTCTGGATCCCGTAAGACAGCTGATCCTGAGCGTCGTTCTGTAACCATAGGTACCCTGTAATGGTAAAGCCATGCTAAAGTAGAACTCTACAGCCTATCGATTTAAGCCCCTCTGGGCACTAAACCACATCACACAGCAAACACATATTAAAACCAACACTTATGTAACACTTATGTAACAGGCTATTCACGTCTGAAACGTCGGCTATGTTTATGAATGAGAGATTAACTTTGGTAGTGGTCATATTTTAGCCAAAACATTTTAAACCAAATGTTAGTTGAAATATTGTACATTTAACTAAAGCATTACAGTTTGTCATGAATTGTAGATAGAAAAAACAAAGACTGTGTAGTCTGCGTCACCCAGTAACAGCTTTGTCCTGGTCAACCTCTCCCAGGAAAACTGTGCGTGAGGCAGGAATATGTTCTAGATGGAACACCATCATAAAGCACTATGCGCACACACTTTCACACCTTGGGGCTATTTAGCATATCCAATTCACTTACTGGCACATTTTAGAGAAGTGGTAGGAAACCAGAGAACCCATGATCAGAACATGCAAAACTCAACAGTTAGTGACATGAACAAACTCTACTCTTACTTAATTCCATTTCCAAGAAAAACACTTTTTACTCCTTACCTTAAACGTACTAATTACAAATCACAAAGGTCTTTTCTTCTCTCATCCAGCCAATGTCTGTTCACAATACATCAATAGAATGGGCTCTAGCACTTGTTTTTTTTGCATTTTATTTGCATTTTGCTCACCTTTCAGTGTAGAGCATCCAATCAAATTCATCAATGTAGAAAGAGCTATCAGGTATCGGGCCAGTTTGCCTGCTGTTACCTACACTATATGGCCAAAAGTAGGTGGACACCTGACCATCACACATTTGATTCTTACCCAAACTTTCTTTGTTGCCACAAAGTAAGCACACACACAGGTGTCCTCATACATTTGGCCATATAGTGTGCTTAATTTCATCAGTTAAACATTTACTTTTCAAAACTTTTCTACATTAACAACTTTTTGACTTTACTTGCATACTTTCACTGCTAACTGAGTAAAAATCGGACACATTATCTATACTTTCACTTTAGTATAATTTCTTGCTCCTGTTTCCATCCCAGCATGTTAAATTTTATATAATCTAGAGGGTTAAATTTGCAAATTTATAGATCCTAGACTTTCTAATGAGGGTAACAGTTTAAGTATGTTTCTTAGCCTTTTTCTATGCATTTTTATGTTGTCTGATGACCTTTTTGCATATGTCATTAAGTAATTTACTTATTGTACTAAAATTTGTGATCTTCAAAACAGGTTTTGGGTGACGTCCATGGTTCCTCATCCTACCAGTCACATTTCATTGTTAAAACTACTCTGGCAAAGAAATCCAGACACAGTATATTGATGATTTACTGTAAAAAATGTATTTCAGCAAACCATTTTAGTTTTCCAGAGATTTCCGAATACATCATAAACGTGGACAATTTTGTGGTAATATACACTGTTTTCTGCTCTTTCTTAAAGAGGTAAATCATCCACAGAGTCCTTACAAGTGATAATCAGTTTTCCATGACTGATTACCATTGTTACTTTAGAACAAGATCAGTCTCATAGTCACAGTAGATTTGAGTAAAAAAAAAAAGGAACAAAAGTCTTCCTATAAATTCACAATGATAAAATCAACAAGGACCAAATGAATACGCCACACCATCCAACCGCACACTATATAGTGTAGCATGGTCACTGCTGGAGATGGAGGGGCAATGTAGAAAAAGCACACCATGCATTCAGATTATTCCAGTCATCCACAAGTACTTGTACACACTTCTATCAAAAAAGTCACCAAAAAAATTGTAATGATCAAACAAAAACATCGCCAACATATGAAAACAGAACATTGTCTCATTAGAATCATTATTTAGCAGTTTAGCAGAAAGTTTACATGTAAGGTATAAAGATACAGCAATGAAGTACAACACCATTGTAAGGTTAGGTGGACCAACATTACTTCATCAAGGGAGGCAGGGAAGGTTAAGACACCAATAATGGGACGGCACTTAACACAATTCATCCTCCAGGGTGCTTTTTTCCCTCCAAAAACTGCCAGTTCATAAAACCTTAAATTTTTTTTAATACTTAGCACAATATTGTAAAAAAAAAAAAAAAAAATTATAATAATAATAAAATAAATAAAGGGCATAACATACAAATAAATATAAACTCACAGAAATAGACACTGACTTTCAAGTTTGAGTAAATTATACACATAAATTTACATTTGGTTGTTCATGATTAGGTACAAAAAAACATATGTAAGAGATCAATCAACACATAATAAAAAAGTACACTTCAAATGGTTCCTATATGAACATTGCTCTTTAGAAATTTGCTCACAATATGTATCTTTTTTTCCCAATATCTGGATGAGCAAAACTCTGTGGTACTGACAAATGCACATCTATAATAAGGTTTGAATCTTTCTTTCTTTCTTTCATTCATTCATCTTCAGTAATGGTGGATATAGCGCCTATCCCAGGAACGGTGGGAAAGATTTGGGAATACACCCTGAATGGGATGCCAGTCCATCAACAGGCACCAGGCACACACATATTCACACCTAGGGGTAATTTAGAGTAGTCAATATACCTACCAGTTTTGGGGAGGTGGGAGGAAACTAGAGAATCCAGAGGAAACCCATGCAGACACAGAGACAATGTAGGAAACTCTGGAGAGACAGTAACCCTAAGCTTACAAGCTCAGGAGCCAACCTGGAACTGTGAGGTGGCAACATACGTAACCTGCATACACTGTGCCACTGTGCCACCAAGTTTAATGCACAGGCCTAAGGTTGGCATTTCTATTAAAAATGAAAGGAAACATTTTCCACATCATCTCTCCCCATGTCTCTCACAGACACAATGGACACTGCATGAATAAATTTGAACAATTTCAAGATATCGCAGTGTCAATTTCCTCTCCATTGTTAGGCGCTACATTGACTGGTACTATATCCTGACCTTAGTATTATAAGTTTCTATCTAGATTAAGTATGAATGAGAGAATATTATGAATTAATACTAAGGTCTCTATATACTATTCTGGCACATATGCAGGGAGGAACCACTTGCAGTTGTACATGTATGTAAAAATACAAACAATGAGCAAAGAAGAATTACTTACTGTACAACAATACAACAAGTGCTAAAAGGAATATGTCAAGAAATATTATCAGTACAGACGTCTTAGAACTGTTATCCAAAGTACAAATATTCAAGTTTAAATGCTTTGTTGTCCTCAATATCTGAGTTTATCAGCAGCATCCGTGTCTAGACTGAGATTGGTCTGATCTCACAGAGCACTTTTAACTCACTCAGACACATTCAGTAAGCGTCACCAATTTCCTTTGCGAACAGGAATTTGCCTGGCCATACCAAATGAAGAAGCATTAAATCATTAAACAAAACCACTTTCATTTCAGTTAGCTTGTGAGAATCAAACATTTTGAGGCATACATACATACATATATACATACATACATACATACATACACACACACACAGCGTACACTTCACATTGTTTTTTTGCTCATATATTTAGTGGCTCCACGTCCTGGCCCAGCTGATTTGCACTGGAATGCAAAGTGGAAATCTCTGGGGAGAGTGACTTAGTTGTGACAGGGCAGTGGAGGGTGGAAGCGCATTGCTTCAGCCAGGCAGATAAAAGCTCAAAGACAGCAGACAAAATCCCCCCACCCCTGCGCGCCAAGACAGACGAAGGGAGACTTCAAGGACTAAGGCTGAAAACTAGACAATATTCAGGAAGAAGAAAGCTTATCACAGTGAACTGAACAAAGCCTGGTCTTTTTCACAGATTACACTCCAATATTTGAAAAGTTAGAATGGTGCATAGTATCATAAGAGCACTGTTCAAAATCTATAATCTAAGGAGAGAATGCAAACAATGGATAAGAGGGTAAGAAAGGAAGAATTAACCTGGTGGACATTTTCCATAGCTAATCATCAAAGGTAGATGGTTTGCCTCCTCTCCTGATTTATTCAAATGAATGCTATGAAAATGATTGGCATCAGAATCAAATAAGCAAAGCTGATTTTAAATAGCATTAATGGTCAGTATCTAGATGGCAGGATTAAGCCAATATAATATATAATATACAAATAATATAAAGCTGTTGCTTACATTACTATTGCCTTTTAAAATGTATGTTTAACTGTATTTTCTAAAACCATTCATAAGACTATATTAACTATAACTAATTCACAATGTTGTTCCTGGTAGGTATGAACTTAATACTGTTTGCATTAATTAAACATTTGCCAGTCATCTATGGGTGGAAAACTACTGGCAATAGTTTTGAGCTTGAGTCTAGATCCTACTGTACAAATAACTTACAAATAAAACCCATTCAATTAAGCTATTGGCTTTTAAATTCAGAGTGACAAGCAGTAATTAAAATTAAACAATTATTAAATTAACCTTGTTGTTTGTTTCCTTCATACCAAAATGTAAAATGATGGACTTTTTCCTCGTCTCTGATCATTCCCTTCTTGTTTTGCTCATATCACACCATTTGATTTAGTACCTTTAACACATAAAAACAAATATATACAAAGTGCTTAGAAAAATAAAATCTGTACTTGCACCTTCATGCCTGCAGAGATTTAAAAAATAGATAACAGTTCATAAATTCAATTAGAAAAGAAAAATCTAACAGAATCCATTAGTGTTTTTCAGTCCACCATGTATTAAAAGCACAGTATTGTGACTCTCTCTCTCTCTCTCACTGTTTTGTTTCTCTCTGTCTGTGTGCATGAAAAAAAATGTTGCTTTTCATATTCACATCTGGTATCTCAGGTTCCATCTAAAATATCCATTGTGTCCAAGCTGGAATAATTAAATTCAATATCTCCTCCACTGTCCATACACTTCTATTGCACATTTCCCACACAGAGGTTTTTAAAAAAGAATGTAAACCACAAATGTAGTAACACAAGTGGTAGATGATTCAAATGACAAAAATGTAAAATAAACCTTTGTGTGTGGTAATATTTGTCAGCAGCTAACTTGGCGTTAACTGGGATAAGAAAATAAGTGCATTGAACCCTCTACTGGGTAATATGTCTAGAAAAGTTCTGTGCACAGTGGAGAAGGTGTGAGAAATTTGCTACAGTTTTCGGGTCTGAGAAATTCATCACTTTGTGTCTTTTTCTGTGCTTGACAGTACATTTTTTTGCCCTTACATTGCATTTTCTCCCTGCCTTCACTGTTTTATACATTGGTTATGTCAATGAGGGCAGGCTGATAATACGTAGAATGCAATAATAGTTATAATGTATTATAAAACTTGGCACATTATTATGAGCACAGTATCACTGTGAGGTTGATTATACAAACACCCATTTGCCTACTTCTTTTTAAGTGCTATAATTATGCAATAGAAATACTCAAAAGAGTGGAAGTACATCATTTTTTAAATATTTCCTTAGCATACCCTACTGCATTTCCACCCAGATTATTTTTATTCAAACTTTTTTTTTTTTATGTCCACAATAAGCATGTTGTAAATCCATGCTTTCTTTGTCTACCTCATTTATTTCTTATCCTTCCCTTTTAAAAAAAAATCTATTATTCTAGATTTTTTAGACTTGTGTTTCCAGGCCACTCAGCTTAGGGGTGAGGATTCGAGGTGTAACACCAGAGTTGAGATCTCGCTCGAATTCCAGCAGCTGGCCCATGAAGTTGAGGTTGGGAGACACCACTGGTCTGCGACTCCGCACATATTTATAAGCGTCGGTCATGGTCATGAGGGTGTGCTTCATCAAGTAAGCAATGACAATAGTTGCTGAGCGAGACACGCCTGCTTGGCAGTGAATCAACACACCTCGGCCACTCTGGTGAGCCTCCTCTGAAAAAAAAAAAGGCATGTCAACATACATGCTACTCATTTCCTGATTATCTCAATGGATTCTTCAGATTAAATTCAAACAGTGACACACAAAAGAGGCACAGAGCCAAACACCAAAAAATCCACAAAACTAGGCACAAAAGACAAGATGGATCACTGTGGGAAAAACAGACTATATCTATCCAAAAATCTACTTACCTATAAACTCAAAGACCTCCTCAAAATATTGTCTGAGATTCTGCTTGCTGTTGTCAGTAGCAGGTAGACGCTTGTAGCGTACCAGACCCGTGTCCAGGTGATAGAGGGGCAGGTGGGTGGTGACATTGACCACATAACTAATGTTCAGTCGGAGAAGCAGATCCAGGTCCTGAGCATCTCTCTCATTTCCCAAGAAAAGGAAAGGTAGAATGGGGCTGATCACCGCGTTCTCCACATCTGGAGTCATTACACTCTCATCCGACAGAGATGCAGGGAGGGAGGATGAGAGCGGAAGGGAGAGGTGCACTGACGGAGAAAAACAGAACCCTTTTCATTATCTTGTCCTCTGTGTGAAATAAGTGCACCTGTTGTGCAAGTGAGCTAGTAATTAGGAAAGCAAGTGGGAGGTTGTAAAAGAGAGAACATCATCCAAAAGACACTCCATAATATATGCTATTACTTTCATCCACGTTGCACATTATATTGAAATTGCATTAGCTCTGAATATGGCTTTGAGCATCCTGTTATGCTTACATAATTGTAATGACATACAAACAGCAGAAGGGATTAGAGCACAGAGAAAGTAGAGCAGAGGAACATGGAAAAATAGTTCTTGCATGTATTTACAGAACTTTGCAAGAATATAATATCATTTTACTGATTTTAATCAGTCATGTTTGTATTCACATCTTCATGCTGCTCTATTCTCTTTTTATGTTTTCTTTTAACCATAGCTACAATAAGCAATCACTACCCTGTGGCTTTTTTTTTTTTTTAAAGCAACACATTTCAAGAACACGTAAATGTGAAGTTGAGTTCCTTTCAGGCACAGGAAGATAAAAATGGGAACAAAATCATGATGTACTTACAAGAATCCTAAAAAACCCTCTTACCTCTCCTCTTCTCCTCTTCTTGCTCTCTATTGAATGAGTTAAGGACCAAATGGAGTGACTGAGCAGATGGTAAGGAGTGTCCACCCTCCCAATCTCTTCCTCTTGGTTTGGGCTTGATCAGGGTGCCAGGGGCTGATGGTGGAGGGGAGAAGGAGGGTGAAGACTCAGATGTGAGAGAGCGATGGGAAGGGGAGCTTGGAAACATATCATCTAGACCATCATCATTTCCCATTCCAGCATCACCTTCTTTGTTAAACAGCCTTTTCAGAGAGTCTTGGCCTGGGTCCCTCTTGTTTCCTGACCCCATAAAGTCCAAAACTGCCATCTTGCCTTGCTGTAGACGCCTTCGTCCTGCATGGTCAGTCAGCTGAGAGCGGGTAAACTCTAGAAGATTACGGCAGTCTAAGATGACTGGGCTGGTTCCATTACTG
Source organism: Pangasius sanitwongsei (assembly GCA_037576675.1). Taxonomy (NCBI): domain Eukaryota; kingdom Metazoa; phylum Chordata; class Actinopteri; order Siluriformes; family Pangasiidae; genus Pangasius; species Pangasius sanitwongsei. Next base: position 5,250,150 of record CM075017.1, on the reverse strand, counting down.
GCACTCTGGTTATGGCCCATGTAAGAGTTTCCTGTTCCCATCCTCATCCCTACACTATGATGGTTAGGTTGGGTTTTAGAATGAGTCATCTTTTTTGCAAGTTCATCAGGCCAAATTGTGCGCACGCTGTAATCGTCGTCATCATGTTGGTGCCCTCCCATGGTATGCACCCCAGCATTGTGGGAAAAGCCAGGAGGCTTCCCTCTGTGAGGGTTAAAAGTCACTACTATAGGATCACTACTGCAGTAACTACAAGTAGAGCTACCAGCCTGGCTTGATTTGGGGTTGCAGCCACTGACACAATTTTGCAGTGCGCGTAAAGGGGCAGATGGAGAGAATGGGGCACAGGGTAGACAACCACCAACCAATTTTTTGCGAAAGGCAGCAGGACTCTCAAAACCTCCACCTTCCCCTGAACAGGATGCACAGCCCAGAGGCCTGAGAAGCCCTGTCTGGCACTCTGAGACAGTGCTGTTGGATGAAGAGGTGTTTGTGGTTGAAGCCGTGGACAGACACCCTCCTAACTTCTTCAATCCCATGGCACCGTCACCTACGTTGTTTGCACTTGCTCTTTGGCCTCGGGAAAACGAAGAAGATGAGCTTCCAGTACCCCCTTTGCAGCCAGCTGAGTGAGTTCTCCCTCCTCTACAGCACACCAGCCTCCAACAATCACAGTTGAATGGACGTGAAAAGTCAATAGTGCAAGTGTGATCTGGGCTAGGGAAGCCTTCACGAGAAGAGGTTGGAGATAGTGGCAAGCTGTGAAGTATCTGGGGGTGTGTTTCTCTGATACGTGAGGACCGGGTTTGACTGACTTGTGGGAAGGAAGATGGGGCCCAGAAGGGGACAGAGTTTGGGGTCACCTGATAGTGGGTGTTCAGGATGGAGGCATGGGTTGATGGGGTAGACCTAAGGTGATGGGATAGACTGTGGGGCTTGGGAGGCTGGTGGACAGTTCCCAGTTTGGAGTTTTCTTTGTTACCAACAGAAGGCACGTCCCTGTAGTTGGCAGTTGTAAAACGTGGATTTGATAACAACTCTTCCTCTTTTGTCCACCTAGATTTAGATTGTTGTCTTTGGGCTGGAACAAATTCCAACACCCCACCGGGTGACACTGTGAGGTTGTTCTGATAGTGATTATTATACTGCGCCTTGATCTGGTGCCTCTCAGTGGTGTCTGAAGGCTTTCCTCTGAATTTCCTGTCACTTTGCCCTGGAGCTAATTGTGAAGACACCCTCTGGGCTCTGCTCTCTCTGCTGCTTTCACCTCGAGTTAAGCTGCTACTGCACCTTTTGTCTGAATGTGTCCCTCCTTTGTCCACTGATACTTTAATGTCAATGTTATGAGTGTGTGTGTAAGGTCTGGGACCCAGAGTCACAGTCCCATTGCTGTGACAGTGACTAGGGATCCAGCTGCTGTCCTCTGTACTGCCACCTCTCTCGCCCTTGGCTCTTTGCCCATGGGGTAAGTGCCTGTGCCTGCATTCCAGGGACAAAGAGTTAGAGGGTGGATGGAGACGGGATGCAGGAAGTTGGGTGTGTGGTAAGCGGGGTGGGGGTTCGTTGCGGGTCGTAAGACGTGAGGAAGACTGAGAGGTGGCTGGTGGAGAGGCCACGCACAAGCCCAAGCTTTTAGGCCGCTGAATTACCACTATGCGCTCGTCAAGAGGGAGGGGAGGCATCTGGGGCTAGGCAGAGCTGCATGTTTGAAGATCAGAAAGAAAAAAATAAATAAATGGCTGGTAATTCTGATATTCGATTTTATGTTATACATCATATTTATGTATTTGCTCAATGTTAGTCACATCACGCACAATTACAAAATTGCGATGAGTACCACACAGAAGCTAATCATAGCTTCTGTTTGTCATCCACAACCTTCCTGTTAATTGGACACCAAGAAACAAACAAAAACAACAACAAAAAACAATCTATGTTATTATGTTATCTAGCATGCTGTCTCTTAAAAATCCACACCAAGTTATTATTTTTAGCAGTGGCAACCAGTACCATTAGCAATCAGCATTATGTAATATCAGAGGTCTGTACTGGATGGGAGGGAGAGAGAGAGAGAGAGAGAGAGAGAGAGAGAGAGAGAGAGAGAAAGAGAGTGGGGGGGATGGAGGACTGGGAGAACAAATATAAGATATGACATAGTTGACTCAGCCACAGACCTTGTCTGAGGAACACTCATGCAAAACTGCACTTCAGATAAACACATACACTCCAGGACACAGTCATCACACCATGCGTTTAATCACACATGCATACGTCCACGCACTGAGCCTGGTGATGGTATCCTCATCCTCTTTCTTTTTTCAGCGTTGCCTTTTTCTGCCTGTGGTGAAGGGGGTGATGGTTACATTGACCCAAATTTTCTGATGTAACATATCACTTTGATCACACACCTCATATGTACTATCACCCAAAACGTACATGTGTAATGGGTATTATTTATATCACACTGGAGAAAACTTTTGTAGCAACAGCATGTGCTTGCTTAGAAGCCTCTGTATGTTGACCAGGTACTGTGTATGCACACCAGCTCCAAAAGGTATCACATTTCATAAGCAACTGTACTGTTTTTGTAATTATTGTTAAGTCTTGCCAGATATTCACAGATTTAACAGAATTTTCATACTTCTAGGACAACAAATTGCTGTGAAATTGGAACCTGGCTGGTCAGTCTTGTAGTGTGTGTATTATATGCAAGAAGAGCCAATTATGTGATGATTTGTATCCGTGTAGCCTTGTAGTAATGAGCACCACTAATGGTAACATTAACGATATCTAGCATTAGCTAGCTATATCTTACCTTGACTATTAAATGCTTGTCCATTACAAAGCTAGGTAGATTTTTTTAATCTAAAAAAAAATCTGTATTTTTGCATTTTCATCACTCTTTTGTTCACATTATCATATACAACGGTGCTGTTGAATGCTCTATTCTGATTAGTCAGAAGGTGTTGATCAATTTTCTTTAACAGCATGGCTCGGACAGCAGTTCCAGCTGCAAGGTTTATATCAACGTGCTTGTTCTAACGGGCAACTGTTTCTATAGTATCAACTTACACAGGTGACTCGAATGGTGGAATATGTCTGTTGCAGGGTGGAAAATGTCTCTTAATGTAAAAATGAAAGCAAATGAATGATCAAATGATATTTGGTGAGTGTCAGTATGATTTAAAATGCTAATGACAAGGTGTTCAGAGTATTTTGAATGTTGTACAGACCACCCATCCATTTTCCACACTGCTTATCCTACACAGGGTGGAGGTGGGATTCGAACTCCCAACCCCAGTGGGAACAGTGCTAACCATTAAGCCATAATACAGACTAATGTGGTGGAATGTTTGATTGCATTTGTCTAGGTTACTTTTATTTCTTTAATACAAGTCATTTTTACTATTGCAGCCCAGTGTGCAAATTAATGGAGTTTTTTTTCTAACATATTTTTTTCTATTGGTGTCTTGGTCATTTATCTCACTTAGAACTCCACTACAATATAGCAATTTTCATTTATCCACATTTATCCACAGCACAAGGCACAGTCTATATGAAAAGCATGTGCATGACTCCATTCAATTCAGTGCTCCCTGTTGAAGTGACAATGTGAAAAATGTTTAAAAATAAAGAGACTGCCCAAAATTGCAAAATTTTGCTGGGAGCCTCTGGTGAATCTCTGATATCTCTTGTAGCAGAGGCTCATTTATTGATGTGGATATATCATGTTTCATCTTGCTTGGCTACAAGAACAATCTGGAGAAATATGGCAGAACGATCCCATGTCAAAACTGGTAAATGATTTTAAAAATGTAAATTCTCCTGATTATTTCAGTATACAATCAGTCACTTTTTTTATTTTCATTATCACGGATACATTTCTCGTTTCTTTTCAAACAAAGTTACAATCAGAGAGCCAAATCACTAATGGGATAACAATGTTGACAAAGCAAAGTAAATGTATGTATGTGTAAGGTTATTATTATGATAATTTTTATTATAGTTTTACTACTATACTCTTATAAGTAACAGCTTGTCAGAATAAACAGTTAATATAACACTGTACATAAAATGCACTTTTAAATTTAGGTCATTTCAAATCAGATTCAAAATCAGAGAAAATTTATAAAGGTACCAAATGTCTGGATTTTTATTTATTTATTTAATTTTTAAAATTATTGTTTAAATGTTAAATGCTGAAAATGTAATTACTCAGTTTGGTATCTTCAGTTGATGTTGATCATTTTTATTGTTTATAGTATATTTGGGTTTTTTCTTTGCTGGTTTCAAGATTTCACTAATCTTTACAATTCTTGCAAAATACGTTCTTGGACCATACCTCCACTTGAGATCTACTGTATCTACTCGGACTGATGTGACCTACTGAACAAATTCAGTAGATTTACTTTTGAAAACCAGGATTATTTTGTACGAGTTGGGTTTTTGGATGATGTACAGTACATTCACAGTTAGAAGTCACATATATAGTGTAAATTCACAGTGAGTTACAGTAAAGTGGATGCTGAGCTGCAGAGTAATTATGTGCTCCAGCTGCCTGTGAAAATGTGAAAGTAGCACAGCATGGTGCATTTTGTTATTAACAAATAAAGACAAAACTGTTGAGCTATAGATACAGAGAAAGGAAGGAAAAAATAAATAAAGAAATTGCATTACACTCTATAGTAACATGTTGTCTATTTTTATGATTATTTTTGTCTTTGTTAAAAATATCTCATTTTCAGCTATGTCCACTCACTGCAACTTTTTATCACTGAGCTTAAATCACTGAGTCTGCGTCAGTCTCAGGCCTACTCAGCATCCATGCTCATCCAGTTACTCAGATGCCGTAACTGCAGGTTACACATCATCCTGTTTGATTCTCTGCCTTTGTTCCTGCTTACTCTTCTGTAGCAACACATGTCAAGATAACATGCACAGTAATGTGATAATGATAAATGAAGTGGAGACTGGAGAATGAAATCATTTAGCGCACCGTCACCCATCACTGCGCTCTGGATAACCAGCTGCGTTTGGCTCTCATCTTTGTGCGCGACTGGTCCTTTGTCCCTGGAACTACTATAACTGTCCTCCAAAAACTGCCATGCAGTTTCGATCAAGCTTATCCATATGCTTTACATGCACCAAATCCAGCACCAAAACGTTAGTCTATGTCCTGGTCAAAGACATGAATTGATTGGACTGGAGCCCAAAAGATGGATCATCTGGGAAAAACAGGACATCAAAATGCCTGGTTAGGCCAGTACCGTCATGCATCCAGTAACAGATCTCTCTCTCTCTCTCTCTCTCTGTCTCTCTCTCTCTCTGTCTCTCTCTCTCTCTGGTTATTATGAGGAATATTCGACCTCAGGATGTTGCAAAATTTGTTGGAGCTGTGCTGGGAGTAGGCTATTCCAGCTGTGCGCTTATGCGCTTCTTTGCGAGAGGGATGATGTGATGTGATGTGAGGTGAATCTCTGGGATAAACAATAATCATAAGCAGTCATGCGGGACTGTAAATGCTTATATACCAAAAAAAAAAAATGCTCTTCTGCTATCATTTTTCGAATGAATGAAACCGGAGGCATGGCTATTTTCGTGGCTCAGACATGCAGGAATAGAAATAAAAGAAGCAATAAAAATACTCACGTTACTGGTAACCTACGTCCGCTGGATTGTCATTGTATTTCTCATTGACGCTCGTGCTTCTCTTGTGATAATTCCGCTCCGATGCATGCACGCTTACATTGCCAATCTAAAGCTGCGTGCTTCTAGGATCTTAAAAAACAAAACAAAACACGCAGTAGCTGGTTTTATGCAGATCTCTCATTTACAGGTCGCACAGTAGGGATAGGCTGTTTGTGCACGGCATAAAAGCATGCAGTCACCGCGGTCGATTGTGTGAGCTCACAGCACAATTTCACTGGAGTCGCGCATCTTGTGCAACGTGCGTGCGCGCGCGCGTGCGCCTGTCTGTCTGTATGTATGTGTGTGTATGTGCGTGTGCGTGCCTGCGCATGTGTGCGCGCGAAGGCGGGGTTTCCAAGTAGATGACATCATTCTGGCCCAATGGCAAACAAAACAACTGGAAGGAAATTGGGTGGGGGGTGGGGTCGTATTTTGTGCCCCTTCAGCCATCTAACGCAAAAGCAACATAAGAATCCTGCCGTGTTATTTCATCGGGTTAACCGTCTTTATATACAAGCATCCATTCATTCTCTGTACCGCTTATCCTACACAGGGTCGTGGGGGTAACCTGGAGCCTACCCCAAGGACACGGGGGGGCACAAGGCGGGGGATACCCAGGCCGGGGTACCAACCCATCACGCACACAAAATTTGTAAATGCACATCAGCCTACAACGCGTGTCTTTGAACTGGGGGAGGAAACCAGAGTACCCAGAGGAAACTGGAGTACCTGGAGGAAACCTCTGAAGCACAGGGAGAACATGCAAGCTCTGCGCACACAAGGCAGAGGTGGGAATCGAACCCCCGACCCCGCTGGTGCGAGGCAACGGAGCTAGCCATTAAGCCACCATGCCACTCTTATATGCATAAGCATCATTAATAAGGCACTGTATGCATTGTAACAATGCAATGCATTGTTTATGTTAAATAAGCCATAGCTCTCAAAATGGGCTCCCTGATGTAAAACCAGTGGTTCTGCCATTGATTTAGCCTATTTATTCACATAAAAGTGTTGGAGATCATTATCAATCACTATCAAAGTTATTACTAGTATATATACATATATACAGTATCCACACACACACACACACACACACAAAATATATTGTATAGTAGTATAGTATACTGTAGATATATACTATTTATTAGCCTAGCTGTTAAATTGAATGGGTTGAAGTTCAGCATAACAACTATAAATAATGTCAACGTGAATCTGACAGCCCTTTTAATAAAACTACCAAATGTTCTGTTTGATGCAAAATCTTATAATTGGCACTTTAACAGAATGTAACCGGTTTTGGTTAGAAAGTTCAGCAATAAAGTTCTAATGGCACCAATAAATATGATTCCTTAAGGATTTGCCTAATGTGGTCAATATTTTAATAATTACATTATAATATATTCAAAAATCAAATAAATCAGATGCAATGATAAGGGTGTTTGTAGGTTTGTTTTATTTGAATTTATTTTACACTGGAAGTGGTTCCTGGTTGCAGAACTTTGGCCGTGTAGGCTTTAGTCAAAAGACCTAAGTTCACTCTTTAGGGAAAAAAAGTTAGATATAGAACCCTTAAAGGCTGAACCCTTTAACAAGCCTAAGTGTTTCCCTAACAGAGAAGGTTCCAAGTAGAACAAGAACCCTTAAGAACCCCCTTTTTTTTATATTTTAATCCAAGTGAGATAACTTCAAGGGTGACATCAGACAGCTTTAGGAATAAAAAGATCAACCAATTTGACCAATTCGATTTCTCATTCTGAAACACATGACCAAATGCATATTTATCTTTGCTTCAAGCTCATAAGGTTGCAGTAGGGTACTTCAAGAGTTTATGTTATACTGCTCACACCAGCAGAGAGCAGCAAAGTGCATCACGTTAGCAGAATTGGTGAAACATGGAAGAACTGCATAAAGAAATGAACAAACTGGTTAATGATGGTGGGCTTCTGCATTCTTCTTAATACTGCTCCTGCATTTCCAGTTCGTTCACAATACTTGCAATGCCAATATTTTACAGAACAAGAGTTCCCAAAGATAAACATCACTGACAATCACACAGACACTGTATAGTAGAATACTGTCAAAGCCCCTCCATGCAAGCTGGAGAAAGACTTCAAACTATGTACACTGTCATACATACACAACTATGGAAGTAAGAAAATACCAAATTTATATAGAATTTATAGAAGTAAATAAATGAATATTAGTAATAAGAAAACAATGAACCAACCAGCCAACCAAACAAACACTAGTTAGAGGACAAGTTGCTGTCTCACTGTACTGACGAATGTAAAGAGTGCAAGACCCGCAATATTTCTAAATGGAAATGCTTCATAGCACTGAATGCAAGACTATTAGGGAAAACACAAATCTAGATATCTGCAGATATCTGCAGTTAATACATTTCCTCAAGCGATTCACTAATAAACAAGATGATTTGCTTGAGTCATAACAACTTATTAATGAGGACAAAGAAATAGGGCAAATAATCAATTAGACATTGGTAATCACAGGGTAATGAAAATGGAAATCAAGAAATGTTGAGGAAACTCGTTTGGAAACTTCTGGTAACTGGCTTGTACCTCACTCAATTCACTCACTCACTCACTTTTCACAGGCTTTTCCATATGAGACAGCCAATGGCACCCTATTAGGAGGGGACAGCAGTAATACAGAAGACTTGGGGACGGTGATGGAGTGTGTGGGGAGGGGGTGGGGATTGGGAGTGTGTGGGAATGGGGTGGGGTTGGTGATAGAGTGTGTGGGAATGGAGTGGGGATGGGGATGGTGATGGTGTGTGTGGGGATGGGATAGGGATGGTGATGGAGTGTGTGGGGACAGGGTAGGGATGGTGATGGAGTGTGTGGAGAGGGGGTGGGGATGGTGATGGAGTGTGTGGGGACAGGGTAGGGATGGTGATGGAGTGTGTGGGGAAAGTATAAGGATGGTTTTCGGGCCGTGCAGGAACAGGGTGAGGTCAGTGTTCAGGCCCTGCAGGAACAGGGTGAGATCAGTGTTCAGGCCCTGGAGGAATGGGTTGAGGCCAGTGTTGGAGCATATGGGGATGGTATGTACCATGGTGCCTCTCATCAGTGACACTGTGTTTCTTTTTGCTGTTCAGTCCTCCACACGTCACACCTAAATCAGTGACAACAACCCATCTGACTCAGGGCATTGTTTATGACAAAACTCTGAGTCAGAACTTTAGGTTATGCCTGGAATCCTTTATTTAGGTAGCTTATGTTGGAGACCCCTAAAAAAGCTAGAAGCCTTTTCTCCATTACAGGAAGAAGTGCAGAATCATAATCTAGTTGTAATAACATCTAATATGTACTATTTACCTGTTGGAGCTTTTAAATTAATCTATATAAGACATGTTTCTGGAATTTGGTCATGCAAATCATACTGCTGCTTTATATCCAGTCTGATATACTGGATATGTCTGCACTCTGTAAATTCTCATCTATATCTATTGTTATTTATTTAGTTGTCAATTGTTGTTAATGTTGTTCCTCTGCTCTGACTCTGTAACTGCAATGTCTCCACATGTTTAAGTTTGAACTTCACCTGAGCCAAAACAGCACATCCCTGTAAATATGTAGATATAATTGTTAAGTTGGATTAGTTGATTATCTTCTTTGTACAGTTAAATTGGTCAAATTATGTAAAGATAATGGGTTAGGCTATGCCTGGAATTCTTTATTTAGATAATCTATGTTGGAGGTCCTTGGAATGACTACAAAGCTTCTTTCCATGGAAGGAAGAGCTAACAGACACTGTCACAAAGCAGCTTTATGGAAATCCGGATGTAAAGATGTAGATTTAGATTCTTAATGAGAAAGCCAGATATGACAGTGGCAAGGAAAAACTCCCTGAGAACTCATGAGGAAGACGTTCTGAGAGGAACCAGACGCAAAATGGAACCCGTCCTCTTCTGGGTGACACCCGATAGAAAAATTTCATTTTCTGCCAATAATATACTTTTAAGAAAAACATAAATATATATATATTTTCCAAAACTATATGGAAATGTTCTGATTTAGGTTACTTTCCAACTTTACTTTGCCTGTCTGCCTGCAAAGATCACAGTAGGCAAGGAGCCAGTTTAATTAACACAGCAGGAAATGCTGAAAGTTTTTTTTTTACTCATGGGATGAGACAGAGACTGATGTGGATATTGCTGATAATGAAAGTGATTACACATTTCCCATTGAGAACTTATAATTCTTTATACCACAGCATGGTTGAATTCTCCAATTAGAGTGTGTGGATTAATTTTCTATAATGGTAAGACTCTGACAATAATTACAGCTGTTACATAAATGCTAGGTTTATATCAGGGCATTCGTTCTAGTATATTATTGTTTCTATAGTAACAACTCCTTCACAGAGATTTGTATGGCAGACGGTCCACGTAATCTAAGGCTAATAATAAATAATTTTAAACCGTGTAGCTATTTCACAAAGAAAAATTTATAATCATTGATATGGTTAAGTTTTCTGTTACAAGGCATTTATGTAACATTTATGAGAGGAGCCTCGAGAGTCAGTAATTTGTAACAGTTTTCAAAGTCAGGCTGTATCACACTACCATGGTGTGGATTATTTTCCCATAACAGCACGGTTACGATGTCTGTTATAATTAATCAATTAATTATTCCTTGCCGTAGTAATGCCATTTGCCGTTAGTAGATTAGTTTAGAAACATAGAGGTAGGATGGGTGTCTTTCAGTGGAATTGGAATACAGTCTTTAAATGTGATTTTTTCCCTTTTCACTTATGGAGGTAACTAGACTTTACAATGCTATAACTTTACGCCTGACGGAGATAAATTTGTTCAGGAAAGCCTGTAGTTTTCAGAACTATATAGCAGAAAAAGTCAAATTTCACCATCTGAATTGTTTTCTCAGGCCACCACATACACACTATATGGCCAAAATTATGTGGACACCTGACCATCACACTCACATGTTAGCATGACGATAGAAGAACTCTAGTGGCCTGCACAAAGCCCTGACCTCAACCCCACTGAACATCTTTGGGATGAACTGGAACATCGACTGCACCCCAGGCTTCCTTGCTCTATATCAGTACCTAACCTCACTAATGCTCTTGTAGCTGAATGGGCAAATCCCTACAGCCACGCTCCCAAATCTAGTGGAAAGCCTTCCCAGAAGAGTAGAGATTATTATAGCAGCAAAGGGAGACTAAATCTGGAATGAGGGATGTTCAAAAAGCACATACGAGTGTGATTGGTCAAGTGTCCACATACTTTTGACCATATAGTGTACTGTATATACAGCAGGGATGTAAATCTCGGGGTATTGACGATACCATTGAATCTGCTATGATAAGATACGATACAGTATGATACGATTTAGTAGCCTCTGTTCGATAAGTGGTCAGCCTTGTTCAGAAACTGGGGTAGGCGTACTGTTAATTCACGAATGATGATGACATAGTGAAGGACTATTTTAATGCTGCGTTTGAGGCGAAGTTGCAACTTGCAATTCCCCGCCTACAACCATTAAAATTTCCTTCTCCATTTACGAAGTGACGTCAAATCAACATGACCGATCACACTGTGAACAGTGTAAAGTTCCCCTTCTCTACTTTTAAATTAGTTTAAAGCAGTACTTGCTTTAGATCACTTAATATACAGACACAGTTCTTGGTTAAATCCATAACACTGCTCATACTAATCACTGTTTTGAGAAGGTAATCATCAACATTAAATTTATCACTAATGTTATCAGGCTAGCTTGTTGCTAATGCTATTTGCTATTGTCTGCTGGCTAACTTGTTGCTAACATTGCTCACTGTTGTCCGCTGTTGTTGCTGTGCTGCAATTTCAGTCCAAAATATTGCGTGAATGTTTGAAGTTCACTATAGTGGACCATTAGCCACTCAGGTCTGTAACTGTAAAAGTGTGCCCTGCTGAAAAAAAAACAGTAGAAACCCTTTTTCTACTGGAATGGTTTTAATGGTTATAAAGGGAATTGTATTGGTTTTAATGGAAACTGTATAATGGTCCCTGTGGGTCTCTACTGGTAATTTGTTACCTTCTATTGATGGCATGTTATGTCTAGTGGATACCATTAAGGACCAATAATGGTAATAGTAATGGTTTTAATGGTTAGCTTATGGTTTGTAATGGTATTTGTAGTGGAAACCATTAGAATTTTTGTGATGGTTTCTATTGCTTTTTTCAGCAGGATGGATAAAGTAGCTTTTTATGAGCTTTACGTGCTCTGACAGAGCAAACAAAAGACACACTTCTATGGAGGCGTCCATGTTTTTTTCTTTTCACTTTGCATTCTGAACGTCCCCCCGAGGTAGAAAAGTACGTTATTACAACCTGCACATTACCACTTACAAGGCACTACGAATACAGCATAAGTATCAGAGTTCTGGGCAAATCAGCTTTCTAAACTATTTACACATTAGTTAAAATATGATTTGTGATCAATTCTAATTGATAATAATCGATTTATACTAAATTATACTCCATGGGTGATCTATGTAGGATTGTAGCTTCGATTCATTTCAGTGGTTGCCTTGTAAATCGACGCATCGATCCAAATCGTCACATCGTTACACCCCGAAGTAATGGTGCGTTCAAGTCATGTCGGAAAGATCGTATGTACGAGTCAAACGCACATGAATGCCATCACAGAGTCGTAATTACGGGTGCATTTTATATCTCTGCGTTTTCTTGAATTGGGGTGGAATCAATTGGATGAAATGTCTGCAGCTGACGTTAAATTAGTTAAACTTGAACAGGCACTTAGCAGTGCCATGTCTCTGCCATGTCTCTGCACAAAATACGATAGTATTTTAATATAATCTGTAACAGTTAAGTTTACAGTGGCTTCATAAATTGATTAAAAACCTAAAAAAAAAAGTAAAGCACACCTGATGTGCATTCTTTATTCTTCATTTTCTAGAAGTAGAGTTAAAAAAAAGCTTGCTGTATTTTTGTAGTTAATTAAGAAAAGGTACACCGCCATCTTGCTCCAACCAAAGTGACTTGAACGCACCTGACATCGTAAATAAGACTTAACAACTCGTAAATATGACTTCCCAACTCGTAAATACAACTTAACAGCTCGTACATACGAACTTCCCAACTCGTAAATATGAACCTCCCAACTTGTAAAAATGAACTTCCCAAGTCGTAAATACGACTTACCAACTCGTAAATACGACTTAACAACTCATAAATATGAATCTCCCAACTCGTAAATACGACTTAACAACTTGTAAATACGACGGAACAACTCGTAAATACGAACTTCCCAACACGTAAATACGACGTAACTACTCGTAAATATGCACTTTCCAACTCGTAAATACGACTTCCCATTCTTCGAATACGAACTTCCCAGGAGCACTTGAATGCACCGTAAGACTGTAAGCGCGTTAGAGATGGAGGAGCTTTTATATTGTAGTACCACCTGCGGCCGGAAGTGGAAGAGGGAGGGGCTTTTATATTGTAGCACCGCCTGCGGGCGGAAGTGGAAGAGTCGACTGGATTCACGCTGCTGTGTTGAAAGCAGACGGCGGAGCGGGGTCCGGGCGCTGCAGTAGCCGCCCAGCACTCAACTGCCTTCAGCAGTCATTCGGTTTCTAGCGTTTAGAAAGCTGCGTTTTCGGTGTACTCGTCGATCGAGTAGCTGCTGAACGCGCTCGCTGTCGGCGCCATTACTAACCCCCAGGCAGCGCACTGAAGCCGAGCGCTCAGCTAAATGCTGCTTTTTAGCAGCTGGTGAATGTAATATGAATTTCAGGCAACGCAGTCGGAGCTGCAGCGCCAATCATCAAGGCATCGGTGTGACGCTGATGCGCGGTGATTATTAGCCAAACTGAACTCATCCTGATTACCGGGCTGTCAGGAATCAACCCTCGAGGGAAGCAGATATTCTCAGCGTAGAATGATAACATTATTTCGCGTTACGGGTTTTTTCCCCTCCGAGCACCGCGGATGTGAGCATCGGCTAGTCGGTTAAAAGCAGGCGACATCATCGGCTAGCCTGTTAGCTACCTAGCTTTCTGACTTCCCCCAAACTTTTTGTACAGGTTTGTTTTTCTTGACTAACTGCTGCTTGATCTGAAATTCAGATTGTTCATGCTCACATGATCCACCATCATCTACAGCATCTACAATAGCTTCTTCTTCTTCCTGTATTTCATCGGAGCAGGGACCTGCTGGATTTTCTGGCCTAACTTGAAACCGAGTTTCAGTCTTTCAAGTTAGAAATCATCTTTTTTATTCAACTAACCAAGCTCTTTTATTTGATCTGTCAGTTAGATACACAAATTACAGTATCGATTCCGTTTTTGTTGTACGGTACTCCTGGGAAAAAACACCACCACCACATTAGCATGCTTGCTAACTAGGATGAATGCTTAGTTGGCCTGCTGCAGTTATTTGTTACAGTTGCTAGTTCGCTAACTAGCAAACGGCGCGTTTAATAGAAGAAAAGAGTCTGATATTTATCGTCTGATTTCAAAGGGGAAAAAGGGAAACTTCATGAACAGGGTAAAGCAGCTCAGTATGACCTGACTAGCCCGGATCTGCAGCCTGGCTGAGCAAGCTCGCTAGCTGATCTGGCAGTGGACTTCGGACAGAAAAAAACACCACCACAGATGTCACTTTTGATTGAATTTTTAGAGCCGTGAACTCGTAAACAACTCGAAGATTGAAGATGACAACGCGGACTCCGATGCTATCAGTCATCGAGCATTCATCTAGCCAGGTAAGAAAGTCATACTGTTGCTGGGACGGAAAAGAGAAAAGTTTGCTTACTTCCTGATGGCTTGCTAACACTCAGGAGCTAGCATGTGAGTGACGAACTAGCACGTATCTGCCTGACGAGCTGGCTGGCTTTTCAGGCTCTCTGTTTACCTACTTCATGAGGAAAGTCACTATTGACTAACTAAAGGACAAATAATTCTAGTTATATTTACATTCATGAACATTTCAGGTGTAGAAATGGCATTAAAAATGTCTCCCGACGCTTATGCGCGAGTTCCTTTTACTGAGAGCTAGTTATAGCCAATACACTTTTACAGACTGTTAAAACAACCTTAATACGAAGTTATTCCACATAAATTCTATCAGTAATGTCCCAGAAATGTACTATATACATTTCTGAAGCCTTCTGAAGAGAGTATCACTTTCTGTGCTTGAGTTTGATTGGATATGACTGTATCACAACACAAGGATAGATAATTAACCCTTTAAATCTACCACGACACTCTCACAGCCTGTAATAACAAGTTTAATAATCATTTATTCAACACAAATTCTATCAGCAAAGTCCCAAAATGTCAAACTTTCCATTTTCAGCTTAACTATTTCATATTTAAGTGTGTGAATATGTGAGAGTATCACTTCCTGTGCTTGAGTTTGACTGAATCATAACACAGGTACTGACAAATTATCAAGTGTTTTTTTGTAAAGTTGACTTGGTATTTTATTAAACCAGGGTTTGGAAAAAAAGTGTAAGATTTTTTACACTTTTTTAAGAGAAATTTTTTATATGAGTCTTTCAGGATTGCTTGTACAAAACACGACTTTCTCTAGCATGGTATTCTGTTCTAAACCTGCACCTGAAACAGCTTTTCTACTACGTACAATCCTGTTTCTAATCGAAATTATTATTAGACATTAGAAATTATTAATGAAAAAATGTTATTTTAGTGTTTGTACAGACGAGATAACCCAAATATAAACACATCCTGTTTTGGTGGATTTTTTTTTAGACATTAGTGTGTACCTGGTGGATGAGTTGTCTGGTTTTTTTTTTTTTTTTTTTTTTAATTTATTTATTATAAATAAAGACAGTAGTAGCTATTAACAAAATAGTAATAGTAACTATTAACAAAATCCCAAATAGTTCTAGTTATATTCACTCTTAGAAACATTTTCAGGTGTGAAGACTTTAAAATGTCTCCTAACGCCTAGCTTTTGGTGATGTCAAGCTACACGACACAGTCTTGTGTATCTGAGTTCTTCCTTTTTATTGAGAGCTAGTTAACACTTTAGGTCTGCTTGTACTTTAGGTCTACTTTCACAGTCGGTTACAAGCAAAATAATCATTTGTTCAACCTAAATTCTGTCTGCAAAGTCTGAAAAAGTCTGACTTTCCATTTGCTGCTTAAGAATTTTATGTTTAAGTGCCTGAAAACATGAACGTGTCACTTTTTGTGCTTGAGATTGGTCAGCTTTTAGATGACGGTATCGTTATACAGCTGTACTGACACAAGTTAGCCCGTGGGTTTTCTGTAAATTGTTTGTGTGTGTGTGTGTGTGTGTGTGTGTGTGTGTGTGTAAAATTGGTGTTTTATTAAACCAAGGCTTGAAAAAGGTGTAAAAAATATATGTTTAAGGTTTTCAGGATTGCTTATTCAAAACATTCAATTTCATTTATATAGCACTTTTAACAAAGGACATTGCCATAAAGTAGCTTTACAGATTTTTTTTTTTTTTTACATTTTACATTCTCCCTAATGAGCAAGCCAGAGGTGGCACTGGCAAGGAAAAACACCCCGAGAAAACATGAGGAAGAAAGCTTGAGCGAAACCCATCCTCATCTGGATCGTGCGATTCTAAATCATTTCTCTTCTATAACTCTATGTATATTATACAGTCAAGCAGTGCTAATTGTGTTGAAAGGCGGTTGAGAATTCATTTCTGTTTTCGTTAGACTTTTAACTTTGTCGTATTCAAGTGAAGCTGTCGATTGTTCAGTGATTGAGGCTTGAGCATAAACTGTTTTTGGTACGTGCAGTCTTTAGCCTTTCCAAGGAAGAACATCCACAAAACATGACTTTATCATGCACTCTTTATTTTTCACTTCTTCACCTGCACCCATTGAAACATCTTTACTACAACGTAAATCGTGTCTTATTTCTAATGTTTATTAGAGTTATTTTGTCTCACAGATGAGTCCAGGTTTGACCTGCTGACCCAAATATAAGCATATCTCATTCTGATGGATTTTTTTTATGACGTGATTAGTTTTGTTGTTTGGGGTGTGGTGTAGTGTAATTTAACATTCACTATGAATATGAATAGTTGAGACAATGAAGTGGCTGCTTGCGTAATCCTGTAACTTCCATTTTCCATTTAAAGTATCCCAGGTTCACGCCGAGGACGTGTTGGAATGAACAAGGAAGCAGATTGTATTTAAACAGCCTTTATATTAGCCATGTAACCCTTTCCAGTGCACCACCAAACCAGTATGTACTTCTGCATCCCAATTCTGTCACCAAAAATAACTTATTAAATTTCATATTCAAGCCAGTGTTGAGGTGCTTTGATTTGTAGTGCTTGGTTAGTTCATAAAGTAGTATATGTAAATGAATAAACAGGACCATTCTGCTTTTGTAAACTTCCAAACTGTCAAAAAGCAGCGAGGAAATAATCATGTTGTGCTCAGGGCTGTTTTGGTTTTCACCTCGCCTGAAGCTCAAGAAGAGTTTCAGCCCGTTTTGTTTTAAAACACAGTGACTGGACAAGTTTTGTGCTACAGTGAGTCCGTTTAAATCAATACCCACGTTCAGGGTTGGTTAGAAATCTTCACAGGAAGGGAAATTCCTTACCTTGGAAGCCATGCTGGCTGATTGGGCATGTAGCAACATTTCAGTGCGTTTCTCACTTATGTAGCTAGACTAATGTTTACGGCTGTGATCTGTCTGATCTTTGTCTGTTTCATGATTAGTCAAGTGTTGCAGAGATAACGCTCAGTGTGTTTGCAGTTGTCTGTTCACAGGGCGGGTACTCTTACTGTGAGCGCTGGATTTATAGCATGGAAATTTTTCCAGAATGATGATGATGATGGGAAATGATGAAATTACAAGTGTGTTTTTGCCAGCTAACTTTCCTACAGTTTAAGCGATATCTTTTACACATTCTTTGCTTCTGGTTTAGATTATGATGTTTCTGTGCTCAAGCTGAGATTGGAAATTTTTCTAGGCTTCAGTTTCAGAGGAAGCATTTTCAGTGTTTAAGTTGTAGATTGGGGAATTTTCTGTTAGGCAGTTGATTGGTGCTTTTTCTAGGCTTAAGTTTTAGTTTGGGAAGTTTCTTGAACAGGGGTTTTAGGGAAAGTTCTAGATTTATGGTTTAGATTGGAAATTAGAAATTAGAAATTTCTAGACCTAAGTTTTCTATCAGGAATCTAATGGGCTTATACTGTAGATTGGAAATTTTCTGTTCTGTTTGATTGGTATTTTTGTAGGTTTAGGTTTTAGATTGAGAATTTCTAGGCTTTTAGATTAAAAATGTTCTGACTTTGAGGTTTTGATTAAGTATTTTAGTTTTGATTAAGAATTTTCTGTACTTAGGTTTTAGATTGGGAATTTTTCATTTTTTCTGCCTGGAAGCACAGCGTAATATATCGGTGAAAGTAGATTTACTTTTTGATGTTTATGATGTGCAGCTCCACAATATAATAATACTGTACTAGTGAACTTTTTTCTTGATTCCTAAAGTCACTGGGTGTCAAATTATGATTATTATGATTATGATTATTATTATTATTATTATTATTATGATTAAACATGAACTTATTTGTACAAATTAATAATCAATTTTAAAGCACGACGGCAGTCTGAATTAACATGAATGAATTAACAGTCCACATATAATTCATGCTTAATAACAATAACATGTAGGTATTTCCTCATACTGTTGTTTCACGAGGCAATATTTGCGTTTGTTTAGTTATTCATGGACGTATTCTCAGCCTCATCAGCCGGGACTAACATTTCCAGTTCAGCTGGGCGTGGACCAAGACACAGTGAAGCCTTGTGTGTGTTGTGACGGTTCTCAGTGACCTACAATGCCTGTTGTTTCGTTTAAGACTTGTCTTCCACGAGGGCTGTTCTGATGCTGTTTTACCTTGGCACCTTGCTGTGTAATAATGCTGCTTTGAATCAGCCTTTTCACGTGTTTCCCCCCCCCCGTAAACAAATGACCAAATAGCAAGCATCTCTAAATCACAGATTTCCATCAAAACAACAGATTTCAGTACTGATGATCTTACAGGCGTCAACGTATATATTTTTAAAAATAATTATTTATATAAATGTGTGGCGTTTTGTACGAAAACGGCTTTTCTGTAATTTGCTGAAATTAACCACTGCACTTTCAAACATGTCCATGTGCAGGGTCAACTAAAGTTCAAAACTTCTGTCAAACCCTGCGCTGCAAAACGTTAAGAAAGCCAATGAATCTTCTGCTTGTTGACGTGACATTTTTGACCCCACGCTTTTCAAAAACCCTAGTTTCTAGCCGTTTTGTTGCTTCAGCACTGAGCACCGAAGCATAGAAAGTCTTTCACATGTTAAGCTCGATAAAATCTCTCTTTGTATTATATTTAATTGTCGTTCCCTTCTTTTTAGTTTTGTAGTTGCATAAAAACAAAGTAAAGTAAAGGTGTATAAAACCGACGTTGAGTAAAGTAAAGGTGTATAAAACCGACACTGAGCCTTGCGTCCTGCGCCTGAGGAACAGAAACGTGGTGTTCGGTGATGGGGACGAGGGGGAGGAGACCAGGGGAGGGTTCAGCTGCTCTCTATTTGTGTTCTGGCTGCTACTGCCCTGCTCTGGAAATAGCCGTGGTGTGATATTAATACCCTGGTAATCGACAAGCTGGCTCACACATCTCTTTTATTTACCCCCGCTTGCTTATGCTACTGTACCCGTGTGTTTGCTTTCGATGATCTCAGCCTCCCTAGGCGCCTCTCTTTCTTTTTTTTTTTCCCCTCTTACGCCCTTCCAACATACTCTTTATGGACCTGCTAGAGCTTAGTTTTCATACAAGTACCAGACATCTGTGTTAGGTTTGGTGATCTTAAAGCCACTCGTCCGTGTCACGATTCAGGTCAGTTCCGATTTTCTTGGTGACTAAGAAGACAAGCTGCATGCGCTCCATGCGGTTTCTTTTAAACTAAGTTGCGGGGGTGCGGCAGCGCCACAGTGACAAACTTGTGTGTACCAGCCGAGTTGTTTGTGCCTGCGTGCGTGTGTGTGTAAAGTCATATGTCATTGCGAGCTGCTGAGGTGTGTTTGGAAAAAGCGGCGCGTGAGACGAGAGGCGGCTGTAAGGCTGAAGTGCTCACTGTAGGGTGGGGGGGGGGGGGTTGCAAGGCCTGTTTTGAACGGTGGATCGCTATGGCAACAGGAAAGTTCTAAGAGAGACGCTGAGAATTCATCGCTTTAGATCATAGCAACGCTGCCGTTCGTTTTTTCCTTTTTTAATGGCTGTTTGCACAGGACCCACACTGAGGTGCTCAACATTTCAGTTTGATAGACTGAGGCTTCGTCCACATGTGTTTTTGAAAATGTTGTAAATGTATCTCCATCTACACGAAAATGCAAAAACGGTTTGAAAACGCTCACATGAGCAATCCAACGCAGTAAAGAGTCTTACAACAAATGCGTATATAATAATGTTAAATACATGCGTATTGAGCAGTAAGTGCTAAAAAACAAAAACAAAAAACAAGCATTTATATATGTGGCCTGATGATGAGGTGGAACTACGGTTTAAGGTTGCACTTTGGGTCTTGTCCAGAATCTCCATTTGTAGTGTGGTTTGTAATGCCGGAGCGTTGGATTCAGGAGCAGTACAGCGCACGATAGGATCGGGACGATCGACGATAGTATCGAGCCGATTCGAAATATCGCTATAGCTTTTGTGTTGGACAATTCAAATGTCCAGGGTGGTGCCTGCAGCTTTGAGGTCAGCTTAAAATTGTATTTTGTAATATATATTTTCTTTTAGCCTATTTTGTATCTATTTTGAGCAACAGAAAAAAGCTTTTTTTCTTTGATGCTTCTTAACTCTCATTGTCCGTACTGTCATACAGAGAAAGCCGTGAAAGTCTTCGCTGTCAAAAAAAAATGAACAGGGGTTTAAATTAAGAAAACGAAACATGTTGTTTATCAGGGCGACTTCTCTATACAAGGATTCAATAATTATCTCCGCTGTTCACAGCGTGGTGTTACAGCTAATCACGTGTTAGGTTTATTTACAGTCCTGTAATTAATGGAAAAAAAACTGACTCAATGATAATGCTAGCGACTAGCAGCTGTAATGATGTAACATGTACCCGATGGCAGGTTACGGATGCCTGGCTACGCTTCCTTCTTCCCCCCTGAGTCAGCGTCGCTGCGGCCTGCACTGCTGTAACGCCATCTGCGATATTGTCGATAAGATGACGGGGTTTTTTTTTCACACAATCTCACAAGCCTAATTCATTACCCACAAAACTGCGATTGGCACATGCAGGTTGCGTTGTGACGGCAGCGCTTTTCCTGTCCATGCGAAAACAGTGAAAACGGGAGGTTTACAGTTTCCCCATCTTTTCGAAGAGGTTTGTTTTCAGTGACCCAAAATGGAGAAGAAAACAAAACAATTTTCCAAACTATTTTGTTTTCAAAGTCTTTTCCTGATACTGTTGACCTTATTTGCCATTAAGCTTTACAAAAAAAAAAAAATTATTTTTAATGGATTGTGTCTTTAAGGTTCTTGTGCTAGTAATAATATACTAGCAGTGTCCTTTTATTCAACATGTATGGTTTTGTCAATAACCACAATCTTAAAAATCTTTTAGGCAATGTGATTATGTTCAAATCAGCCTGCATTCAGGAAAGTGCTGTTTTTTTGGAAAAAGAAAACACACTGCTCATGTAGCAGTAAAACAAACTGCTGTGTTTATTTCTTAAATGTAATTCCATGTCATCAGTTTTGTCAAATGCAGACGTGGAAGTGCACATTCAGCGTTGGTGCTCAGGGTGCATATTAACACTGCACAATGTGTATAAAAATAGCATGTTTCCTCGCTCGTATCTTTTAAAACAACCCGATGAACCCGTGATGTCATGGTTAAACATTGCAATCGTTTGACCAAGATGAATCCTTGTTTTTATTTATTTTTTGGCTCACTCTAATGCCAGGCTTTCTCGAACCACCCACAGGCGGCTTATCCGGAAGCTGTGTGATCGTTCGGACTGCTCAGAGAACATCATCATAATACTCTGGTTTGTGATTAGAGATTAGCGGACCTTATATTGTAGAGCCGTAGTGCATATTGCGTATTAAATCTGGTTCGGTGAGAGGGAGCTGCTGTAATTTTCAGATGGAGGCAGTGGGTGGATCCCATGTGTTGCTCTGCTTAGTGATGTGTGTGAAGAAAAGGAAGCTGAGATCTTGGCGCAAACTGGTCTTTTCAACGAGACAGGTAGAGCTAGTTCATCTGTAGCTCATTAAACCTTCGCAACGTGTGGGCGTTTACTTTAATTCCACTGTAAGCTAGCTTTATTTTTCCACTGTAGTCCTTAAGACTGTAGCATCGACAGTGTAATTTGTGTTTGCTTGTGGTGATGGTTGTCGTATATCTTATAGATGTGTGTAGCCTGAAGAGAATTCCAGCAGGTTAATCTTTGGCAGAAGTGCTTGCCTTTCTGTCTGCTGAATGGGTGTGGCCCAGAGTAAACGTCTCTGCACTGAGTTGAGCAGATGTTGGGGAACCACAGCAGATGTTGCAGAACCACAGCATTGCTCGCTCCTTTCATCTTGCCATTCCGTTGGTTCTTTGAAAATGCTGTCAGGGTTGTATCAGGATATGACCTTAAAGACCTAAAGGGAGTGTGGTCAGGCTGATCTCAGGGTTTATCCTTATTATACAAAGTAACAGTTAGGTGCAGATTAATGTTCTGTGATGATTCTTCACCATCAAACAAGCAAAAATGATGCATGAGAAGGAAAATGAACCTTTTGCTGAGCAGAGTCAGCTATTGCTCAGATACTATACACTCACCGGCCACTTTGGTTATTGGTGCCAGACGGGCTGGTTTGAGTATTTCGGAAACTGCTGATCTTCTGGAATTTCCATGTGCAGCTGTCTCTAGTGTTTACGCCGAATGGTGTCAAAAACATAAACCATCCTGTGAACGGCAGTTCTGTGGCAGAAGCAGCTTGTTTTGAGGAAGGCTATGGTAACTCAAACAATCACTCTTTATAACCGTGGTGAGCAGAAAAGCATCTCAATATGTTCTACATGCCAAGCATTGAGGAGGGTTCAGCTACAGCAGAAGATGACCACATCGGGTTCCACTTCTGTCAGCCAAGAGCAGGAATCTGACGCTACAGTGGGCACTGAAAGTGGAAAACCATGGTCTGGTCTTTTTTTCGAATCTTCACCTTTATCATTTCGGTCTTCAGGACAGAGGACTTTGTGCTTCTCAGTTCCTTTGTAACATGACAAGCTACATTTTTTTTGTCTTAAAAATAGAGGGGGGAAAAGAAGAGGCTGGTGAGGGAACGGCTGTTTATAGCTACTATTACGTAACTGATAACAGATTTTTACATAACATTAAATGTAACAATACACAGGTATGTTGTTTATTAATAAATGGAGAATTGTAATAATTGGCAAATGGCTGTTGAATAAGAGGAATAAAACTCTTAGTGATGTAGTGATATAGGAAAACAGTCAACTTCAGGTGGTAACTGTGGCGCTGATTCATGTTGGCCAGTTGATTGATTTCCTATAACAGCAAGTTCCAAGGATTTTATCCCCTTCATGACAATACAATATCCATAATGTAATAAATTACATTACATTACTTTTGGCTACTTGAGCGTGTTTTAGAAGACCGGAGCTCTGTGCTTTTCGGAGAGTATGTGCGTCTTGTCACTACTGTTTTAACCCTTACCAAATTAACTGTTATGATGGAGTGTTTTAAATTTATTTTTGCACCAATTGTTTCATTTATTTTTGTAGGTGAAAACCAGGAACACTGCTGAACTGTAGCACGAATCATCTCCTCATATCTTATGAGCAAACTTAAATATCACGAGTGATGCTGTGTAAAAGTCCTCGAGTGTCACTGCTCCGGGTGTGTGTTCACTACTGTGTGTGTGCACTTGGATGGGTTAAATGCAGAGCACAAATTCTGAGCATGGGTCACCGTACTTGGCCACAAGTCACTTCACTTATATATTTTTTCTGTTTCCTCTACCTCTAGTTCAGTGGATTCCATGATCTAGGCAACAAGGAGTAATCCTCTTAGACTGTTCTCAGTAGCATACTGCACCTACAAAAGATTTATCTTGAGCATGAAAAACAAAAGTAAAGAAAATTTCCTCTGTACGGTATGTTGTTAATGACTATTTAAGCCGTTCCTGAATCAAAAAGACATCTTGGTATCATATAAACAGCTACAGGATCCTCTCGGAGGTGGAGGTGTTTTTGTGTACCGACCTGTATGAAAGCCAATCAGTGGAAAATCACCTTCTGAAAGCCTGAATACAGCTATAAGGTTTCATTTGTATGCATGTCAGTGGGTGTTGTGTGAAGTGCAAAACATGGATTTAGTATTGTCCTGGTTTCTGTTTTTCACCTAATGAACCAAAACGCTGGCGCTGTAAGCCACAGGGTTAATCTATACCTACTACTTCTCAAACGTCTCTCCAGTAAGGTTAAAAATAAACTCTATTAACCACTCAAAATCCTGAGTTAACACAGACCAGCTAAAGTTGGCGTTATTTCGGTAACTAATCGGCTCTGACAGTTTCAGTTCTGTGTCTAAATATGAGCCCTGTTTCCGCTCAGACCTGAAATGACCTGGATCCAGTGTGAAAAAGTTGTTTCATGAGAAATCACAAGAAAATTCTTTGATAGGACGATAAGACTATTAGCTGATTTTGTAAATATGTTACCTTGCAAATAGTGCTTATTTAGTGCAGTGTACCCTTTATTTTTTTATCAGGAAAAAGTGCCTTTTGTGTTGACGTGAAAAGAAAAATGAAATCTTACGCAATGTGCATGCTGTAAGTATAACAACTATCTAACTAGCCTAGCTTGCTGTCTAGATTAGGTGTCTAATTATCAGTAATAAACACCTGGAGATTATAACCGTCTCGCCTGGTTGATGGTGTCTTATTTATGCCAGTATACCAGCCGCTGGTGACTTTTCCCACCCTAGCTGGTGCTTCCCTTTCACGCAAAATTTAGCATGTGCTTCCTCTGAGACTCGTGCTATACCATGGACGTCGAGGATTGTCCAGGTTCAAACCTGAGATCTCCTGACCATATAGAGAATAGTTACATTTTTTTAAATGCAGTTTTGTGATAATTGGGTTGTCATGACACCAACATTTTGACTTGGATATCATTAACAAGTGCAATATCGTTATCTGATACTAAAATACGATGACACAGAATCATTGTATAATGTTAATTGGACTGCGTTTAAAAATTTCTTTTTTGCTTATGTGTTGATTGTTTCTAGGTGAACAAGCTTACATAAGTCATCTCAATTGAATTCTTCACCTACATGGTTTTAATTCATAATTGTAGGTTATGGGGCAAGACTATGATTTTTAAGGGTAGATTAGCATGGGCCTTGTGACTTGTCTACTTTTAGTGTATTTAAATGTATTAACTTGAATGTATTTGTTTTCCCACATTGTTGTGTTGAAAAAATTTTGACATAAAATAAATTCATTCAGTCTTCAGTACGTGCTTTATCCTGATCAGGGCTGCGATAGCTCCGGAGCCTATCCCGGGAAGACTGGGCATGAGGTGGGAATACAACTTTAATAGGATGCCACACATTTGCACATTTTTTTTTTTTTTTCAAACCAATTTATTGAGACTGCTTACTGGCATGGTTTTGGGAGACGGGAAGAAGCCGGAGAACCTGGAGGAAGCCTACACAGGCTCGGGTAGAACTTGCAAAGCGCCACACAGACAGGAGCCCGAGCTCAGGATCGAACCGGGGACCCTGGAGGTGTGAGGCAGTAATGCTCCCCATACCCAGATGCTGCCCATTATTGACATGAAATACAATTTATTGTTGAAAACAATGAAAAGGGATAAATATAGACTTCACCGAACCTGATTTACAAAAATTTGGCTGGTTGTTCATGCCAAGCAGGCCCTACATGGTTAGACCACAAATGTAACTTTAGTTTCTTCATACTCTCCTTGGCCGGTTAAACTGGTGAGAAGCTTTAGCATGATCTCTCTGAAGCAGTTCCATTGTCTTTTTTTTCCAGCTGTCTTGGCATGTCAGAGCTTGTGTGAAGTTGACTTCTTGCAGGGCTTTCTCTCTCTCTCTCTCTCGGGTACTCACAGCCAATCCTCCAGACAAACCCAGACACGTCGCTTCCGGACTCGTACATGGCTTTTGGATTACGTTGCCGGTATCTGTTTCTCTGCTGTTATAAGTCAACTTCCACAAATTACTCAACTTCCTGTTGTTTGGGGAAGCTGTCCCTCAGTGCCTGGACCCCCAGAGAGCCTAGCATGTGTGTCCTATTTTAGGCTCTCTCCTGGTTATCCTCTGTAACTATCCTCTGAGTCATTCATCTACACTATCAACATGTAGGCTTTTGCTTTAAAGTGTGGCAGAGAATTTCGCAAGGTGAGGTTAACTTTTGGTGGTCAAAATGGACAAGGAATGTGTGGTTCAGATGGTCTCGGATGTACGCTGCCTTCGCTGGATATGCTTGCTCATAAAGACATTACAATTATGAAATTGCAAAAATGGAATTGAGCAGTGACCAAGTATGTTGAAAAAAAAAATCAAATCGATTTTATAATTTAAATAGCAACTTGGTTTGTTGCAGCTTTGTGGTGAGTTTGCGGTGTATGAGCAGACGATTAGCTCACTGTTGGAATTTCATAAGATTACAGATTAAAATGGACTTCCGTCTATTACTGTCTACCTGTACATTTTTTTTTTTTTTTTTTTTGACCCAATCTAGTTCCTTACTACAGCGGTACTCATCCCTTTTGTGTCTGGCTACGGCTTCCCGAAAAATTTCACAACCTCTTCCTCTGGACTCGCCTTAAATCATACTACAACGAGCTCCATATCTCTGAGCAGGGGATGTGGCTTCCCTGAAAACCCTTAGGCTGCGCAATCTGTTACTGTTGTAAACATATTACGTTGTTACCTCTGCTGCTACTTCTAGCATGTTTGTAAATGTTTCATGCAGAACAGCTTTAAAAAGCACAGAAGAACATGCCATTGCTGACCAGAACCTAGCAACTTTAAGTCTAACTTTTTTAGCTTATAACAACAACAACATGATATATCCTGACAGCGTAAAAGATTTGTATGGAAAAGTCATTCTCCAAAATAAGAATAGAAGTACAGGGGACTTGACATTTTTGTTGTCTTTTTTTTTTTCTTCTTGTTGTTGTTGTATGTGCAAGAAAGTATAAAGAGACTTGCACAAAGATTTCGTACTAAATCTTCACCACTGGTTTGTCTGTTTTTAAGTGGTTGATTAATACCTTGATGTAATGAAATCCTGATATTTTTAGACTAGGTTATCCTGTGAAAAATTGAAACTGTTACACCCCTATGCTTAACAATATTCCTGATAAAGCTTTCCATAGTCATAGTATATTATGAGCCAGCTTCATGAGGGAGCTTCATCCAGGAGACATTTGAGCTTTTGTTAGCTACTTTTCCTAGGTTTTTAAATAAAAACTACTTGTTTGTGAATACAATTAAGTAAAAACTACAGTAAATTTTAATATTACTATTTACATTAGTCTTAGAAGCCAACTGTGTTCAAACATTTGACCGGCAGTGTGTTAATAGGTGTTTCTTTTGCATTTGGTAATGTGTCTAAGCAGCTGTGGAGTGTTTTGCTGTGGTGAGTTCTGTAATTATATGTTTGCTCAGAGAAAGATGAGAGCAGTTTGTCCGGTGTCTGACGTTCGCTTCACATCTCTTCTGCTGAGCGCTGATGACCGCAGATTTACGGCTGTGTGAACAACGCTTCCTGTCCCTCTGGGTAATTCTGCTCCCCTCCTCCCTCTTGTCTAGTTAAAGAACGGTCAGTTGGAAGGTGCGGTGCCTGCGCCCTGTGGCTGCTCCTGACGTGTTTGCGACAGCGTTTAGACATAGGGACATAATTTAGTCTAGCTTCTGAGCGAGGAATCGTGTGGCTGTGGTGAAGGTCAGAGCTGTGTGAGAACGGCATTGCTGCCTCGCTGCAGCTTTTCGGTGCACTGTGAGATACACGCCACGCTGCAGTACTGCAAATACTGTCATAGCACACCAAAAGAAGTGAGGATCAGGTTCCTTTCTAGTGAGGAGCCACTTCTGTGTTTGTGTGAGGGGAAGATGACAAAAGGTTTCTCGTCCTCGTATAATGCTTCACTGACATTTATTGAATCTCTTAACTGCTCCTTTGGCTCCTACATGTGCTGAAAGTCTCAGCAGCTAGTGTGTGTTGTTATCTGTGTGTGTGTGTGTGTGTGTGTTACAGGTTTCACTGTTGTGCAATAACTGACTATCATTGGAAGACATTGCCTGCGTTTAGCACTCTTAAGATGTTGCCCTGCTGTGAACCTTGTAAGAGGAAAAAACACTTCTCTTTGCTGTATGCTTGCTGCAAGCGGATAATTACAGCAATCTTAAGAACGGCCCACTGCACGGACAAACTTGTCATATTACAGAACTAGCCTGCGTGCAGGGTTTTACAACGCAGAAACATGAGTAAAATGATACTGTTGTATTTAAGTGTTTATACATAACTGAGTAAAATATTGTTTTCCCCTAAAAGCAGATCATAAATACATTAGATAGATGATTAAAATTCTAAATATACATTTTTGTCAAGAAAAGACTGTATTTCAGACTTCTTTTCTTCTAAATGACATGCTGTCTAAAACCAGAAATGAGGCAACATGGAGTTTTTAGGCAAATGAGTGTCATCGTAAACTAGCCTGCTACTCCCACAACATATAATCTGCAAACCTATGAAACATGCACATAAGTCTTAATATGTTTCAACCTGAATGAAAGGAGTGGAGCACAGCGCACCTGGTTAACATAGTTTAGTTCATTAAGTTATGCATGATGTATATGTGCAAAGTATTTCTAATTCTTTTAACGGCTAGATTTCACTGCATTTTGATTAATTCACCGGAGACAGCGCTAGGCTTGTGTGATATAACGATTTATTCGTCTCTACACGATATTACACTGCCACAATATCCATTGTTTACTCAGATTATATTATATACACAGACCTGCCAATCTTGGCACCTTTTGTGTAGGAGCACCACAGTTTAGTATCAGAGTATGCTAGTATGAATTATCACTCGAAAATACGCCAGTCTTTTTCTCCCCAATAAAATGGGAGCGGATCCAATCAACATATAAATGGAAGTAATAATGTCAGCCACAAACATCTCACAACTGATTTGTAAAATAGTTATATCGAAAATATGCTATTTTTTTTTTTTCGTTTTAAATTTTCTTATTGCCGCTGCCACCAAGCAGTTCCCGACCACACAGCTGATATTGTTACACCCTCCTGTAGTCTCAAACCTGAAATGGTTGCTCAAAATTGCTCATTTTCCTGTCTTTTTTTTAGGCTAACAGTTCTGGACAGTTAAATCATTTATCAAGATTTTTTAACAGTAGATTGTGAGTATTTATATTGCACAAGCCTAGCCAGCAAACACTGAGCAGGTGTTATGTTTGTCAGAGGTTGTAAAGCCTTCTGTAAAATGGAGGAGAGTCAGACTGCCTGAGTATTGTGCACTCTATAGTGCAAAACTGACATGATCAATATTGCTGACTTTGTGCACATCTAGAGTTTTAAAAAGATTTCCAGGGAGATTTCTGAGATTACTATTTTTTTTTCTTTCTTTAAATTACGCATTAGGTTGACTGAGCATTTCATTGGAACAGCTTCTTTTTAAACTGTGCACTGATCAGAACAATAGCACGTCTGTCCATGTTTGCGCTCACCTCACCTGCTAACGTTGTCCTCGCACTGTGGTTACAGTGAGCTCAGGTGAGAGCAGGGGACTACAATCAGCGCACTGTTTCTCAATGAGTGCTCCAGCCTGACCGAGATATCGATTGGTTGATAAAATCAGCCAGTGTTAAGGCTCAGCAGCTCCATCAGCATTGGCGCGAATCACAAATAAATAATAAAGAACAAATAATCCCTTTTTACATGTTGCATAGGAAAATTGCATTCATTGAACAGAACTTCTTGAACTTTTTTTTGGTCTAAGGCCCATTTTATGGGTAGAAAATGAATCCCCTTTAATTATTTGACCAAATCGGATTTAGTACAAAAGAAACAATTACCAAAAAATGAAGAAAGCCATGAATTCTTTGAGAAATATGGCTTCAGAAACGAATAAACTCTATTTTGACTAAATGCACTACAGTGCAATTTGAGCAGCACAAAGGTGTTTACGCGTGCCATCTAAAAACATGTTAGCAAAGGACCAGTTCTGCATGTGAGACTTCTAGCTTTCTCTAGAGAGTCTGGTACATTTCATCACTCAAGAACTGCCTAGTTTCACATGAAGATGCTGTGACTGACATTGCAAATATCCAGCCATGTTTACTTGATACTAACTGTTTTAAAATCAAACTTTTACAGATGTGATACTTTGAACTTTTGTAAATTTCGGTTCAGTGATTATATCTTGCTCTGAAAATGTTGTGGTGTCGAGCATTTCAGTGGAAATTGGTGTATGGGAGCCAGGCTTTCAGGACAGAGGAAATTCCGTTTTCTTGGTAACATGACAAGCTTTGGTTTTTTTTTTTTTTTTTTTAAATGTGGAGAGAGAAAACAAAGGCTTTACGGGGAAAGACCGTACGCTTGCTATAACGTAGTGATAACAGGAACCAGCTTGTTCCACTGATGTTTCGTAACATTTTCTTTAACTACAAGCGGTTAAAAAAACATGATATAATGTTTATTAATACATTAGTAAATTGTAGTTCTTTTTCTCTGTCTCCTGTCTGGGCTTCTTCAGTCGAGTCTCTCTCTCTCTCTGTGCTCTCTTTTCTCTTTTCTCTGTTTCCTCACCACAGTCTTCTTTTCTTTCTCTCCCCCTCCCTTCCTCTGATGTGTGTCTCTGCTTGGTAGTGTAGTCAGACTGAGCCTGGTGACAGTCCAATAAGCATTACATAAGCTCTTTCAGGGTTATTATTAACCACAAGGCTCTGTTCTCTGCAGGTTTCACCGATTCTGTCCACTGTCTGGTGGAAAATGAATCGGAACAGTATTAACCAGAAAGAACTTGGCAGGATAAGGTCGT
The DNA here is from genome assembly GCA_037576675.1 of Pangasius sanitwongsei. Taxonomy (NCBI): domain Eukaryota; kingdom Metazoa; phylum Chordata; class Actinopteri; order Siluriformes; family Pangasiidae; genus Pangasius; species Pangasius sanitwongsei. Next base: position 5,219,346 of record CM075017.1, on the reverse strand, counting down.
GTTGTGTTTGTTTTGCAGGCTCACACCGACTCTAAGGCCGGCGGTCGCTCCAACATGCCCCGTGGCCGCAACTCGCTGGCCACTGCAGCTGACGAGCAGCCGCACATCGGTAAATACCGGCTTCTGAAGACCATCGGAAAGGGAAATTTCGCAAAGGTCAAACTGGCTCGGCATGTTCTCACTGGCAAAGAGGTGACGATCGAACTGCTTTTACTGCTTTCTCTGAATCTGTGAAATAGAAAGTGTATAGCTTTGGAACTGTGTCGTGCTTGTTGTAATGCACAGGGATTAAAAATCGGACTTTTTTTTTTATATATACATATACACTGTTTTGTTTTGTACACTATAAACGACTTGATTTTTAAAAAAAAAAAATTTTTTTTGGGTCATGTTATTTACTGGTCACTTAACAATCTCTAGAGGCTGCCAGTTCCTCAGCCCTCCCACAATGCCTCTACTGGGCAGTCTAAATTCTTTTTTTTTTTCTTTCTGTCTTTTTTTTTCTTTTTCTTTTTTGCACATCCAGTCTCTCTGCACGACAAAGTGGCTCATTTAACACTTCACAGTTCACACTCAGTACATCACCACTGCTATAGTTTTAGATCCACTGCTTGTTAATTTGCGAATGCATGACCCTCTGGTGTCTGACTCTCCATACTGACACAACACACAACCACACAGGGCCTATGGAATGACAGAGTAGAAGAAAAAGAGAAACTTGTGTGTGTACTTATTGCTTGTGCACCACTCTGTAATCACCATGTGGTGCGCTGAATTGTTTCCTGATGATGTTAGATTGTGATCTCTGCTAGGACCAGTCAAGGCTGAAGTCAGGCAACAGTTTAAGATCTTTACTTCAAGTCCCGCTCTGTTTATTTGGTGGTCTTGTCATCGGTTTCCTTGTGTATACGTGTTTAATCTTGAGGACAATTTCCTCAAGAACACCAAGAAACCTTCTTTCCACTCCTTCCACTAACATTTTATGCCGTTGCGTCATGTAATGAGGTAGATAAAGGCATCAGAGGTCCCTCCTCATAGAACACAATGTTGTAAATTCTTTGAATTTTATTTTTAATATTAAAAATAACTTCTAACTCGTATATTCAGGTGGCTGTAAAAATCATAGACAAGACTCAGCTCAACTCCTCCAGTCTCCAGAAGGTGAGGCCATCTTCAGTGTTTGAACTTGTTTTAATTATGCACCTTTTGCACTTCTAAAACAGAACAAACCTTTTCGAGTATATCCGTTGTTTAGCAGTAGACGCCTCAACTTCCTCACATTAGACCCTTGCTCATTAGAGCTTCTCTCATTCATCCTGGAAATGCTCGACTTTGATTTCGCTCAAGGCCAAAGAGGCGAGCTAATTACACCAAATTAGGCTCAAATACTTCCTGAGTACAAGTTATGTGATGTATCTGCTGTACATCAAGCGTGAACTCTGTCTCGTTCACAGCTCTTTCGGGAAGTGAGGATCATGAAGCTGTTGAATCACCCAAATATCGGTGAGCTTTACTTACAAGTCAACTGGTTCTAGCTCGAATTTCTGGTTTGCCTACAGAGTGTTTCTGTCCTTCATCAGTCTTTTTTCCGATTGTCAGTTTTTTTTCCTGTGCCAATATATCATGTGAATAACTTGAAGTCTTAAAAGGTTTGACTGCCATAACATGTATTACCTGTTTTTCTTAACCAGTCGTTGACTTTTTTTTGTTTCCCTCTTATGAATTCTTGTCCATAGTGAAATTGTTTGAGGTGATAGAAACGGAGAAGACACTTTACCTGGTTATGGAGTACGCCAGTGGAGGTTCGAGTTTTAATCATTTAAAATCCATATAGAATTGTAGATTCATTTTATGTTGCCTTTTCATGTTTTGCATTTAATAATGCTCCAAATCTGTGGAGAAAATTCATGGAGAGACATACTGCTTTTAATTTGTGACTTGTGTTTATGGGGGGGGGGGAACCTTCACTGAATCGCTTTTATATCTCTTGATTTAATGAAAAACAATCAGCAGGGACTCGCTTTTTAAAAGCAATTAATTTAAAAGCAATCCAAACCAGTGCATTGCGTTTCACTGAGCGATTCTGTTTCAGATAGAAAATGGATCGTAGCAGTGAAAGAGGGTCCGATGCAATACACAAACTGTATTGGTTTTCATAAGTGACATGCAGAAAACGTTCCACACTGAAAAGCAAAACCTTCACTGCATTGCTCTTACATCGCTCGATCTCGTTAGTGAAAACAATCAGCCGGGGAATTTCTATTTAATTAATTAATTAATTAATTAAATGCTGAGTTCATGTCAGAAGTGAACACGAATTCTTAGTCGCATTTCACTTTCATCAGTGTGTGGAAGTCATGCCACACTGAAATGCAATCTGCATAACCGTTTGTGTATTGTATTTCATGTCTTTTTTTGTTTTTTTTCCTTTTCTTCCTGCCGGTGTAATTGCTTTTCACTCTGGCATGAAATCTTCTCCATAGAAATCCTATATTTGTTATAGAACTGGTTTAGAAATTATTAGGCCTTTTTAAAATAGAAATTGGATGCCCCTTCAGTTCATTCTGATAAAATTATCGCCAGCACTCGCTGTGTGTTTTGCCCCAAATGGTATACATCTGTACTGAATAGAACGGCAAAAGAGTGCACATAATTATGTTATAAAATAAAGTAATGTTGAAGCAGTATCAGTGCTTAGGGTGGCGGTTTGGGAAGCAATGTGGTGTCAGGTGAAACTTGTCAAAGGACGCATTGTGTGCTGTAGGTTATTCTCAGGTACTTTTCTGTTCGCTTTTCTGGCTTTCGAATCTTGAAGAGTACAATTTCCCTGGCTGTGAGGGGGAAAAACCTTTTGCACACAGTGACACAATGATCTTTTTTTTATTTTTTTATTTTATTTTTTTTGGATTTGGTCACTGTAATGAAAAGTTCATATACTGTCTTTAAGGGTTCTTTCACACCTATTAGTCTGGTTCCTGAGTCCAAATCAGAGTGAAATTGATACTTTGTTTTGTTTTGTTTGTTTGCTATTTGTTTAGTCGGTTTAGGTGTCTCACTTCATATAATTAAACGAACCAAAAAGTGAAAAAAACGTTGGCTGTGTAGCGTGTATAGCTGAAAACACATGCGTAAAACTCCTTCATTCATTGATCAGAAATATGCTGACGTAAAATAAACACACCTTTGCCAAGTGTACGTAAAGATCATAAAAATCACCCGAGCACAGAGAACACGGAGCTGCACTCCGTATATTACTAGATAATTAGAATTAGAAATGACTAATTTAAAACATTTTGCTTATCGCGTCCACCGTTTCTGAACTCTTTTTTTTTTTTTTTGTTTGTTTGACGGTCAGAATCACCAGGACACATTGCATTTCCACAGCACTTTTAGCTCTGTCCTTTGGCTCGCCGCTCAGTTTAGAGGTTCACAGCTACCAAAAAATGTCGTTCACAACCCAAAACACGTGGCATGTTTGGGTCACTTCCTGTGTTTGGGTCAGTTCGGGATTAAATCGCTTTGTCTCTACAGTCAAACCGCACTATAGCTCTATGCTATAACGGACTAAACACTGCGCATGTGAAAGCACCCTAGAAGATTTTTAAAGGATTATTTTTAAAGCAGTTAGCAGTGACTAAAAAGATTCAACGTCTGTGATCGTTTGATTGAAATGTCAGTAAGATCACCTCGTCCTAGGTGATTCTTGACTGTATTTAATGAAGAAAAGTAGCAGACTCTAGCAAATGTTATATAACTAACTGGACCTGCAGCTAGATCTGAGTTACTGAGTTTAAGTTAAATTAAAAAAAAGACTGCACGTGAAACATTCAAATTCAAATATATTAACTTCTACTTACAGGCACAAATGTGGCATTATGTCAATGTTTAAAGTCTTCTTCTTGTTTTTTCATGCTATGAGTAGATGTATAAATAAAGGGATTCTATAATATAAAGTGCATGGATTTAGCAGGAGATAACTGACTGACTTAAATGAGTTTCACAGAGAATTTCCCAGCGATTTCTGAGCTTTTCAAGGAAGTGAAGTGAGCTGTAATTTTCTCTGAAGGGGAACTACAGTTCTGGGATGATTCTGTGGTTTACGTTAACTGCAATGCGTATCCCATGATCATGGTGTAAGATAACAGAAATGATGCAAAGGTTTTTTTTTACATGGAGGCGTTTGAGATTATTTCAGGGATCCTTTACAGTTTTTGCTTTATTGTGCAGTTATGAAGTTAATAGTAAAAGCAGCTTTTTAAAGGAGCCGTGCACACACAGTGAAAATTCATGATTCAAAATTCATTTTTGAAAAATTCTTGTTAGAAGTTCACTCTAAGAGGGTCGGCCATTTTGTCAGTATTGTGTTTGCCCAGTTGGCAATGTTCAATATAGCAAACTCCACTCCCAAAATTCCTATTCCTTAGAAAAGTACCTATTTTTTTTTCTCTTGAACTAAAGCCCAGGAACTAAAATCAGCCTTGAAAACCACCTAAAAATTCTTGACCTCTGAAAACATTCCTGCAGTAGCAGTGTGTTTAAAGTTTTCTGTCTATTACAATAACACATGTACGCTATCTTTCCTGTTTTAAGCAAATAGCCCAGGTATGTGTTTATAGTCCCCACAACTATGAAGTTCGTTGAGCAGAAACTGAGGCGGTGGCTTTTTTGCAGTGCTGTGAAAGTAGCTCTTTCAGATCCCCTTTTCTCTTTATGCTGTCCACAAAGTGCTCCTTAAATCAAGCTTTTGTCATCCCCCTGACTGTGTTCTCTCCCTGTCTTTCGCTCCTCCTGATATAGGCGAGGTGTTTGATTACCTCGTCGCCCATGGCAGAATGAAAGAGAAAGAAGCCAGAGCCAAATTCAGACAGGTGAGTCTCTGTTTGTGTTGAACACACTCAGAGCTTGTAAAAGTACAGGATATTTTTCTTAAGCAAACATTAAAACGGCCAAACTGAAAGAAACTAATGTTAGCAGCTTTTGAATTTACTGTGTCAATACTAGGTGTTTGTCTGCCTCACTTATGCCTCACTCGCTTTTGTTTTTGTGAGCAGATTGTGTCAGCAGTGCAGTACTGTCACCAGAAGTGCATCGTTCATAGAGACCTTAAGGTAAAGCTGGTTTTGAGCCAGTATTAGCTTTCTTCTCTGGATCAGATTTTTAGACTCGTGACCAAACCCAGTGTGACTGTTTGGACTGTAATCACATTTGCCTCCATTCGCACATTGGATAGCGTCTTAGTCTGTTTCTAACATGGATATTTCACCTTGGATTCATTTTTACGTGAGGGAAAGGTCCGGTGTCTGTTCCGAATAGGCCTGTGCCCGATGCCTGTTAACCGAGTTACCGTGGTAACAGCACCCAGTGATGGTAAAAACATGTTTACTGCCGGAAAATGTTCATTTATTGATTTGCTTCATGCATGTCATAACAAGACACTTGTGTTCCCACACGTGACCCTCCACCTCACCCACCCTGTTTAACCATTTAAACAGGAAAGAACAGCTTTTAACCATTTAAACAGCTGACCAAGGAAAGATCAGCTTTGTTCTCCATTCTGATTGACTTTGTAGGTTTTTTGCCATTCAGATTAGATTAAATCTTTCCTGCTCAAACTGAGTATGCAGAAAAAAAAAAAGAAAAAAAAATCCTGTTTAAGATGCGTGTATGAACAAAGCCAACAGTTGATTTATTTTTTTTTCTCTTTTACCATGCCATGTTTAAGCTGTAAATATTTTTTTTTTAATAAACATTACTGCTTATTCTCCCGTCCAGGCTGAAAACCTGCTTCTGGACGCAGACATGAACATAAAGATCGCTGATTTTGGCTTCAGTAACGAGTTCACTCTGGGCAACAAGCTGGACACGTTTTGTGGCAGCCCTCCGTATGCGGCTCCAGAGCTCTTCCAGGGAAAGAAGTACGATGGGCCAGAAGTGGACGTGTGGAGTTTGGGAGTCATCCTGTACACACTAGTCAGCGGCTCGCTGCCTTTTGATGGACAGAACCTGAAGGTGAGACGGCGGTATGGGACGGAGTCATGTCATGGGGAGCTTGAAGGGTTTAGAATGCTGATCTAAAGAGGAGTTGGTGCTTGATTTTGCAGGAGCTGCGTGAACGTGTTTTAAGAGGGAAGTACCGAATCCCGTTCTACATGTCCACAGACTGTGAGAACTTGCTGAAGAAATTTCTTATTCTCAACCCCACCAAGAGAGGAAGCCTTGAGGTTTGTAATGGTGCCTGCTGCTGTCCGCTGACTGGTAGTTTGTGAGAAAATGTAGTCTATTCAGTCTGGACTCCAAAATTCCACCTTTAGTACAGGCTAGTGTCCATTTCAGTCCCAGCTTTAAACTACACCTGTGCTCTGTCTTGTCGCTGTCTTTCTGTGCTTGCATCCAGCAGCAGATCATGAAGGACCGGTGGATGAATGTGGGCTATGAGGAGGAGGAGCTGATGCCTTACATTGAGCCGCAGCCCGACTACAAGGACCCCAAGAGGACAGGTCAGCACCCCGGCAGTGCAGGGGGTTGGAAGAGAGGTGGGGCAGACGTCTGGTGTCGGTGGGCTGGGCAATTGTGGGAGGGGGAGTGGGTGGAAGGGATGGAGCCTCAGAGGTGCAGATTTGGCAATGTGTGTGCTTTTTTTTTTGGTCCATTTAGTCTCCTCATTGTCTCCTATTTCATGGGTTATAGTGTTTACTTGCCAGGATTTCCTTTTCACTTTGTTACCTTCATTGTTTTCTGTAAATCATTATTATTCTTTTTTTTTTGTACGGTTCTTTTTATTTCTATTGTAACTTTTCATTTATCCGTCTCCACCCTCACCAGATATCATGCTACAAATGGGATACGCTCAAGATGAGATCCAAGACTCCCTTGTCAACCAGAAGTATGATGAAATCATGGCAACTTATCTATTACTGGACTATAGGAATTCAGAGGTATGCAGACGTGTAAATAAAAACACACTCAGTCTAGGGTTCTGTTTGTATTTTGGATAACATTTCTTGGAATTTTCTGCAACAACTTTAGACCTACCAGCCTTTACACATTTTGTGTAGACGCTCTACCTTTTAACATCAGAAAATGCTGCTACAAGTTATCACACAAAAAGTCACCAAAAGAGTCTCCATTTTTTTCCCCCCTGTAAATACAGCAGATGAGCCAATCGACATATGAATCTGAAATGATTGACAGTTGTGTAGGTGTGTCTGATATTAACTGACAGCCGTTGGAAGCCGTGTCCCCTTCCCCAGTCTCACAGTAGTCATCTTTTGGCCAGTGCTCTTGTTTTGACTTGATTTTCATGCGTGAAAGTTGCACCCCTCGCCTTCTGTCAAGGAAAATGGAGACCATTTTTAAGTTTGTTAATGTGAAGTAAAATCTATAAATGTATTTTTTGCTAACATTAGACAAGCACCATCAAGTTAACATCAGTTATCTTTATTTATTAAGGATGCCACCAAAAATTTTCGAAAGAAAATGGTTTAAAAAAAAGGTGCCTTTTCAGCCAAAAGAGAAAAATGCTTTGAGTTTTGCAAATACCTTTAATTAGAAATAAAAAAATTAAAAAAAATGCTGTTTGTAATCCTGCGCATGTCATTGCAGATGCAGTCAAACAACACTGTTGTGATAGAAACTGGAGTGAGCACATATATAGGGTTTTACGGTAACCACCAAGCGCCTGGGGTGGGGGAGCTGGCGCTTGTCTGTTTTAATTAAGATAGAGACACATTAACTATTCTTTGCTGTGCACTGTATTCTTTTTCTTAGACTAGTAAGAAAGAGAGTGTGCATGTAAAATTTTCTAGTGTCTACACCTTAATTAAAACAGATGTAGTTAAGTCGCAGACACTAGGAAATAATCCGTAGTCCCTTGGAACGTGTTTCCTTATCGGGGTTGGCAGGTCTGCAAATGCATGTAAATATCATACATAAACAGCAAAGAAGATGGTATAGTTCATTTTCTCTTCCAGCTGCATAATTAGATTTTAATTGTAATCCTGATCATCGTTAGTGATGTGCTTAACCAGCATTAGTTAATCGTACATCTGTCTGCCTGTTCACACTGAAGGAATACAGGTTTAAGATGTAAGCTGTGAAAACAAATCCTTTAAATAATAAGGCACAATAAAACTATTGTTTCCAAATTGATTGAATCGTTGTGATTATCATGATTTCTCTATTGTGGCCCTATTTTCTTTTGATATTAATGCTCGCTGCTCTCTACCCCAGCTGGACGAACTCTCGATAAAACCCCGCCCAAGCATTGACCTCACAAACAATGCCCAATCACCTTCTCACAAGGTACAACGCAGTACCTCCAATCAGAAGCCGCGCCGATCCACAGACCAAAGTAAGACACGTTAAGCTCATAAGAAGCATTAGAAGTTATTTGGATGCAGTTTTGCGTTTCACGTTTACATTAATACCCGTGTCATTTTCTGTCCCTGCTCCAGGTTTGTCTGTGTCGGTTAAGCGCTCTCAGGGCGACAGTAAGCACATCGCTGAAGACTACGGGAGGAAAAGCTCAGGCAGCTCCGCTAAAGTTCCTCCGAGCCCGCTGACTACAGCCGACCGAAAGAAAACCCCGACCCCGTCCACCGTTAGTTCACCTTTCCTTCCTGTTAACAGTAATGGAGTTGGCAGTGATAACCTGACTGTCTGATGCTGATTGCTCCTTTCTGTGCCGTACAGAACAGCATCCTTTCAACTGGTACGAGTCGTGGGAGAAGCTCTCCTGTTCCTGAGAGATCTACTCTGGGTGTACAGAATGGCAAGGACAGGTACAAACTTAAATCCTTCAACACACACTGTAGTGAAGAAATGCACATTCATATGCATTATACTAACCTGTACGCTGACTTGAACCAACTGTGAGGTACTTGGTCAAGTTGTGGATGTCTTGTTTTGCATGTGCACCCTATGTTTGTGGCGTTGTGTAGTGGAATGACTCGCACTCATGCATGTTCAGGGTTCATGCTTCATCGCAGCATGAGGCTGAAATGTGGCCTGTGTCTTGGGGATTTTTTTTTCCCCCCTTCACTCCAGATCAACCAAGGCCTTTATTTTTGCACTGGAGCTAGTGTGGTTACTGATAGAAAAAGTCCCACCTGAAGTCTTTTCTGTAAATATTTACCAGCACAGATTAAATATATGCCTCAATCCAAATCCATCGTTGAGTAATGTTATGCAGGCTTAGTAGTGTGGTTTAGGACACACTATTATTTACTGTTACGCACAACAACAAGCAATACGCTCTATCATTATGCAAGCAGCCATCTTGAACATCCGAAGTCACTTTTTTTTTTTTTCTTGGCAAACTTTGCATCATTCTGCCCTCTAGGTTTCATCTCCAAAAGTTTGAAGGTGAACTTGTACCGAAAGGTTATGCAGATGACAGTATAGCTGTGCTGCGAACTTAAATGAATAAAGACAGACTGCTATTTTCAAAGTTGTTTACTTGAAAATGGGACTACAAAGCTTACCAATGTTGATTAAAGCAAGTATATGAAGTTCTGGGCATGCGTTTATAGAATGGATTTGAGGTGAGATAAATAGGTGAGTCTTCCTTTACTTGTTAGCTTGAATTTGTTACGTAATTAAAAAAATTAAAGCTCAGAGACCAAACACCTTGGCTGCTCGACTAAATTTGTGCTAATGGGAAATGGGTGGGTGTGTGTGTGTGTGTGTGTGTGTGTGTGTGTGTGTGTGTGTGTGTGTGTTTGTGTGTTAAGGAATGATTCTTTAAAACTCTTAAGAAAAAAACAGAATGAACATGATTTCATTTCCTAATGTGACCTGGTGCAAAAGAGTGAGTGGAAAAGACTGAGTGGATTGAAAGAGTTGTGGGTGGACAGAGGGAGCGTGAGTGGATAGAAAAGAGTACGAGTGAATAGAGAGACAGTTAGTGGATAGCAAAGGGAGCGAGTGCATAGTGTGTGCGCACAAGTGGATAGAAGGGTGGCGTGCGAGCGGTAAGAAGGAGTGTGCGAATGGTAGAGTGCGAGTGGGTAGAAGGAGTGTGAGTGGATAGAGTGCGAGTGGGTAGAAGGAGTGTGCGAATGGTGGAGTGTGAGTGGATAGAGTGCGAGTGGGTAGAAGGAGTGTGCGAATGGTAGAGTGCGAGTGGGTAGAAGGAGTGTGCGAGTGGGTAGAGAGAATGCGAGTGGGTAGAAGGAGAGTGCGAATGGTAGCGTGCGAGTGGGTAGAAGGAGTGTGAGTGGTTAGTGTGCGAGTGGGTAGAAGGAGTGTGAGTGGTTAGTGTGCGAATGGTAGAATGCGAGTGGGTAGAAGGAGAGTGCGAATGGTAGAGTGCGAGTGGGTAGAAGGAGTGTGCGAATGGTGGAGTGTGAGTGGATAGAGTGCGAGTGGGTAGAAGGAGTGTGCGAATGGTAGTGTGTGAGTGGATAGAGTGCGAGTGGGTAGGTGGAGTGTGAGTGGATAGAGTGCGAGTGGGTAGAAGGAGTGTGCGAATGGTAGAGTGCGAGTGGGTAGAGAGAATGCGAGTGGAGTGTGCACTCTGTACTGCTAGCAGACAGAAGAAGGATACACCACACTGCATGCGGCTAGTGTGTTCAAGTTGCAGCATAGCAGAAGACAGGACTGTGCTGAGTCAAGCACAGTCCTGTCTAACACACACACACTCACACACACTCTTACACACACCTATTTGCATGCAAGAATGATCTTCCTTTCTCATCTCATTTCCTCCCTGTAGTCTGATGCCTGTGTGCCTGATGTTTGAATGGGCTCTGTGGCACACACACACACGTGCGCACTCGCATGCAAATTTGCTTTAATATACAAATTCTGTCTGCTCTTAGTTGAATGCATTACTCTTGCAGCCTTTAGATTTTTCTCCGTTTCAGCTTCTTTTTTCTTTTTTTTTCTTTTCACATGTAAATCATGGCTTTCCCAGGCAAATGTACCAAATGATTGAATTATCATCTGTTTAACCCAGTTTAATTTATCTGATGAACAGTCAGATCATTAAAGTGTACACATTATGCCCATCTGATTCTTGATTTGTGCTTGGTGCTTTGCAGCTCCTAGGGCTTTTTTTTCCCCACTGCACACTGAAAAACAAGGACTGATGTCAATGGGGCCAATACAACTTCGAGTTCTGGTTCTTCCGACAACCTGAGAGACAACTGAAACAATCTCAGTCAGTTTAGCATAGAAGATGTGCTTCGATTAATACAGTTATTTAGTTTCATTGGCCGTTTGGTTAGCTAGTTTATCTTGGCAGTAACGTAATTAGCAAAAAGAAAAATCTTGCTGACAAATGGTTTTTAAATTTGATTGGCAAGAACAACATGTGACAAGATTTCACTGATTTTAATTTTAACCTCTTGTGTTTGAAAACAAAGAAACAAATATGCAACAAATGCAGTAGGGATATACCGATACTGGATTTGAGTATCTGTCCGATCCCGTGGGGGGGGGGGGGGGGGGGGGGGGGGGGGGGGGGGGGGGGGGGGGGGGGGGGGGGGGGGGGGCGGGGGGGGGGGGG
>CM075017.1:5193816-5207737 GCA_037576675.1 Pangasius sanitwongsei | reverse complement strand
TTTTTTTTAAAAAAAACAAACAAATATGCAACAAATGCATTTGGGATATACCGATACTGGTTTTTTGTTTCTGTCCGTTCCCGGCTCTCCCCCCCCCCCCCCCCCCAAATATTCATTAAAAGAATGAAAAACACTCCAATACCAGCATTTGCTACACAAGATGAAGTAAGCGTAGTGTATGTTGTTTCTCTAATGAACAGACAACACCAAATGACAGCGATCTGGATGTGTTTTACAATTAATGATTGCAATCAAAGCAAAGCAGACAGCACACTGTGCTCTGTGAAAATACACTATGTGGCCAAACGTATGTGGACACCTGACCTTCACACCTATATGTGAGCCTTCCCCAAACTGTTGCCACAAAGTTGTATAGAATGTCCTTGTTTGTTGTAGCATTACAATTTCCCTTCACTGGAACTAAGAGGTTCAATCCTGTTCCAGCATGACAATGCCCCTGTGCACAAAGCGAGCTCCATGAACACATGGGTTGCCAGAGTTGGAACGGAAGAACTCAAGTAGCCTGCACAGAGCCCTGACCTCAACCCCACTGAACACCCAACTGCACCCCAGAACTCCTGGCCTGACATCAGTGCCTGATCTCACTAATGCTCTTGTGGCTGAATGAACACCAACTCCCACAGCCACACTCCAAAATCTAGTGGAAATCCTTTCCAAAAGAGTGGAGGCAAAGGGAGACTAAATCTGGAACGGGGTGTTTCTTTGAGTGATATGGTCGGGTGTCCACATACTTTTTGCCATGTAGTGTATTAAGAGGAGGAACTACAGCATCTTCATACAATACAAGTAACCTGAAAAAACATCGTGTTTAAACAATAGAACAGCATCAGTAATGAGCGTGATCATTAAAAACGAGCACAAGGTGCCATGAATTGCGCTCACAAAAAGGTATGTGAGTGTGGAGCAATGACATGATGGTGTAGAGAAACTGTCACGCGTGAGAAATTCTAGTGTTACCTTTTTTTTTTTCTTTTTTTTTTTTTAAACACTTGATGCTATCTTGAGCAGAAACCGTACACCACAGACCTTTGGCACTGGACCCATTTCCAGTGGAAAAAGAACAGTTCCAGCTTTTTGGTGCTTTGTGCAGTGGGGAAAAAGTCCTCCAGTTTATTTGCTTTAGTGAGATATTTCAAGTTTGTCTTTGTGGTGAATGACTAAGAATAATGATCTAACCAAACTAGGCCCTTGCAAAGCCCAGCCTGCATTATCAACACCATGTAACAACATTGTGCTGAAGTTTTTGTTGTAATTCCGTGTCCCTTCAGCCAGCCATCCATCCCTCCATGAGCTTGTCTCTAACATGTGCACTTCACACTCCTCTCCCGCCCCCCTGTGTGGGGGTTCAAGGAGGGGGTTTGTGGATGTTTCTCCCCCCAGCTTGAGCACACCAGGGTCCCGCGCCTCTACCGCCTCGGCAGCTGCTGTTCTAACTTCCTCTTCTTCTTCCCGCCCCCGCCACCACAAGTCCCTGTCCACATCGGCCCACCCCAACTCCCCAGACCTCCATGCACATCGGCCCAGGCAAGTGGCAGCACAGCTTCCATGCTGGGCTGGAGCCAAAGAGCAGACCTGCTCAAAACATAAGGATCTTCAGATAACAGAGATGATATTATTCTCTATTCCTTGACTGACTGTTTATACCTTTGCTTTGTTGTCAGTAATAGAATGCTCAAAGTGTGCTGGAAATGCTTTCCAGTTTTTGACACCAGAACACCACTTGCTCCTTATCTCAAGAACCCCTTTCATACTGAATTTTCTCCACCTTTCACAAAAATTTAACATGTTTCCTGTTCTAACTCCATTCTTCTTGCTTCATGCTTCACATCTTACCCTCATTCCCAACCGACGAATCCAGTCGGAAGTTGCACTCTCACACTGGTTATAGTGCTGCTTCTCTCTTCGAATCCTGCTCCTGTTCTCGTGAACGCGGTAGCGATGGTCTCGGATCAGTGTAAAAGTGCATTTTCCGCTCATCTCTAACAGCACTTGTGATGTGGTTTGAGGTTTGGCATCAGACAGCAGTATGTTATAGTTCTCCTCCCACACACACGTCAGTGCCTGCTGCCTCGACACTCTGCCTCGGAGTGCACCCCTCTATCAGCCTGCGTCCGTCTGAATGCACTCTTTCTCATGAGAAAAGTCTCAGTACACTCACACACACAGCACAGATGTACTGCTAACATCATCTTCATTCAGCATGCACATTCTAAATTACGCACATACTGTATGTCAGCATTGTGCTACACTTAAGTCTAGTACACTAGCGGAGTATGGTTACAGCTCTGCATGATGGTACGTGAATCCTTTCCTCATCAAATGGCTGTCTTCAGTTTTAATTCAAACCACACTAACTAACAAGTTTGATGGTTAATGGAACGGGACTTCTGTGACTTAGCACTAAAATGCATGCAAGTGGTTTGAACACGGTAAGTGAAGGTTTATGCACATGGCTGCTAACGACTTTAATCTCTGGCCTGGCATGGATTTAAGATACTGCCTAGGTTGCATGCCTGGTTTTTATTTTATTCTGTTTGTCTTTGAATACTGAAATTCTTTGGTCAATAAATATTTAATGAAATTCAACATGGTAGTATTGTAGAAAAGCTACATTTACTAGCACAGGTTTTCTAAAATATTGCCATTTTACAATTTTATTGTTTATTGTTTTTTTATGCTGGAATTTAAGAAGTTACTTAGGACTTGCTCACTTAGTTGGTTAAGCAGAACAATACACAGCCATTTTTTAGCTCAATATGTGGCCATTACTTCATTCAAAACAATTTATTATTATAAAATTCAAATTAGTAACTACATGAAAAAGGAGGATCCGATGAAACACGCAATTGCTCCTGAGCATTTTTGCGAGCGTGCACCAAATCCTTATTTCAGTGCAAAAATACGAGACCTTTACTAAAGCCTCTCGATTTATAGCGTCATCTCAGGAGCGCCGCATGTCCATGACTTGCATGAGTTTAAGTGAAAGTGTGTGTGTGAGGTGCTATCAAAATTAAGAAGATTTATCGGTCAGGAAGTCAAAAGAGAAAACGGTGTCAGGATGTTATAAGCCACAAAGTAGTGTAATGATTGCCCAAGTTTATTTTTGGACCGCGTGAGGCTAACGGAATTGGAGCTGTTTGCTCATTTTTAGAGTATAATTAGTATTCAAGGTGCTGAACCTATGCAGTGTAAGGATGTTTTAATGAGTTGGAGAAGTATCTGACCTATGCAATATCTTAAACAAGCTGACACAAATGGAGCACCTTTTTTTTTTTCTTTTTTTTTTTTTTTTTTTTGGCGGCAAGCAAGTGTTGGCCAGACTCATATTCAGAGACCCCCATGCCAATGCTCTCAGATTCCAATACACCTGAAATGAGCGATTTGGGAAAAACTGTATATCATAAAATGATTTAAAAGGGAATAAAGCAACATTCTGTATCAGACGTATCATATACATCGTGTGTATGTAAATTTATACAAAAAAATATATATTAGTATAATTGTTAGTAATTTCACCTTTTTTTTGTACTATTTTATGCTGCTTGGATTAATTCAGAGACATCATTTAGGGAAGTTGTTAAAATATTGAAAGCAAAAGAGTTAGGCTTCAATCAGCCTAACTGATGCATCATATACAGTAACTGATCTTACTGTATATACTTTACAACCCCTGCAGTTTATTTTTTATGTGCTGTGTAATTATTATTAAAATTGTTGTGCAGTTTTAAAGATTGAAAATTTTTACACCAAATCAGCTGCTTCCAGTGTGAGAAAATCAGATGATAATATGCATGGCCACACTAATAAACTAATAAACTAATCTTGATCGCATCTACCAAATGTCTATTTTCAAAAACAGCACTGTTCCACAAAGAGTTCCAGTGGTGTCTCCCTCAACCAACAACATAAGCAACTCCACGGTAGCAGACCGCACCAACTTCCCCAGAGGGGTGACGAGCAGAAGCACTTTCCACGCAGGCCAACAGAGAGCCTCACGCGACCAGCACGCCTCAACCTACAACGGGCCCCCAGCCTCCCCGTCGCTCTCTCACGGGAACAGCCAGGTCCGTCGCACTGGTACTGGCATCTTCAGCAAATTCACCTCCAAATTTGTGCGCAGGTGAGTTCAAAACACTGGAGATGGATTAGCTTTATTGCATTTACTGGTTATAAAATGTTTATGCACATTAGGGGGATGAGAAAAAAACGTGACTCCAGATTTTTGGGGGAAGTTTTTGCTTCAAAATTTGAAAAATTGGAACATTTCAAACAGATTTAACATCAAGACAACGTGAAGGTATTTTAGATCTTTTTACTGAACACAACAAGCTAACTGTGACAAAATGAGCTAGTTGAGCAAATTTGGAATAAGGAAGTAAATGCCTCCTTTAATGAAAATGGTTAATAGCTGGACTAAACAGTGCTGCATTCATTTTCGGACTGCTATTCCGACAACTGAACCATAAGTTCTCCGTTACCTTGTGTGAGTGCCTCTTGAACACTGGCGCAGAAGGTAAAGCAGGTTCAGTGCTTATGTGTGGGATTTTTCTCCCAGAGGAATGATGAAGTTGCAGGCTGTTGCCAGGCAGAGTTGTCAGGGAATCTCCACAGGTGCTTTACACAGTTTGGGGGAAAAAAAAAAAAATCGGGAGAGGGCAGCGAGACCTTCAGTGGCCATCTGTATCCTCGTCCCAATCAGGACACAAAGCTCTTTCCCTCTGACAAGCTGCTGGAGCTGGTGCGGGTTTAGGGAGTCAGCATACCTTTAGGATGCTGTTTAAGAGCCGAACAGTTGTCTTTTAACGTAGCCGTTTCCTCCTTTGTTAGTATTAATGTTAGCTGTGTAGTATCCATTCAGTTTGTTTGGATCCTCCACTGTTTCCCAGTGGATTTTGTACTGTCACAACCTACCAGCCTCACACACTCCGCTCATGGGCCACAGAGCATCTGTTTGTATACTTTTCTGTCCACAACCTTCAGTATCTTGAAGGTTACAGTCTGACTGGCTCTCAGCACTTCCATGTATGCTAATGTTTTATGTTTGCTCCCCCAGATTTAGTCACCTGCCAATTCCCACCCACAAACTAGCTCTCCCCATCATACAACAGCTACTAACTGGGTACAGTGAAGGCTAGCACGTGCTTCCTCAGTGACACGTGAAACCAGCCAACCACATCTTTTCCAACTGCCGCTCATGCTGCATCACAAGGCAGTGTAACTCAGAGGAGAGTGCCATCTGCCTTCTTCCTCATACGTGGGCTCCCAGACGCCAGTGATTGGCCACCAAGAGAGCAGGGACAGATTTTTCCCTTGACTTCAAATTTAGTTTGAAGTCGTTGGTGTTGAGTGAAGATGCGAGATAAACCTGTGTGTTTGCTGATGGACTATGGGAAAAGGTGTGGTGTTGGTTGTCCATCACTAAAATTGCCTTTTCCTGTGGAAGCAGATGATTCTTGGCCATGTTTATTGAACTTTTTAGAAATCTGGCTCGTGAGACTATCCTTAACTTAGCCAGTGATACCAAACTGAAATGACTTCATGTAGACTTCATGAGTAGTATTTCCATTTCAGTTCTATATAAAGAATGGTAGACAAAGCTGTTTTTCAGTGTAGAACCAGGACAAGGGCGTCTTTAAAAGCGGTATTGAAGCGAGGCATGATTGTTGGCAGTGGAGGTCTTTATCACCTTATTCCAAAGTCACATCAGTACTAGCTCACTTTGTCCAGGTATTGAGAAGAAATGCTGGCTCAAATCTTTCAAGATGTTTCACAGTGTGCATCTTTACATTTTGCTGGATCATTATTGTGGGCATTGTGGGATGAGAGGAGCTCCTTTCAAAGTTCACCCATTTGGCCTGTTGACTTTGCAGTTACTCCCTTCTTTCAGGACAAGCTGGTTTGGAGTGGCACAGATATCTGTGGCTAAGAACTGGTCCCTCGTAATGATGGGCTCTTGGAGCAGGGATGGGTTTCACTGTGAGAAATGCCATAATGGATCTAACCATGATCATGGACCCCCCACCCCCACCCCTACAACCCCTCTTTTAATCTCATTAATCTTTGTAATCCTCCCAAAAACCTCAATGTTTAAGTTTTATCCATTTTTCATTACGACAGAATTCCAGCTATAATAACATTATTGCTTAATATGACCCCTGTTCTGTGCCCTCCCTCCAGTTAACCCTTAACTGCTCTCATGGCAGCTCAGTTCACCTGACAGGCCACCTGGGATTTTATGCCTTTCTTAATACTTTTTTTTTTTCAGATTTGCTATGTTTTTTCTTCACATTTGAGAACACTTTTTTCTTCCCCACCTTTTTTTTTTTCCTTGTAGAAATCTCTCATTCAGATTCCCCAGAAGGTAGGCAACACCAAAACCCTTGAATCATCGCAAAAACGTTTTTTTGTGCTCTTTTTTCCTTCTGTGGTCTTTCAATGCAAGGGATGTTATTTTTTGTGAATATATCATACATCTCTCTACGGTTTTGCCTTTCACTAATGCCCTGCGTCCATTGCCCAGCTCGCTCCTTCTCCAGTCTTTTCCTCCTCCCTTCGCTTCTCCTCCCTTAGTGAATAACTCTGATCCCTTTTCCATTCACATCTCACCCTTTTGTTGGGGCTGTTGACTCCGGTCACTGTTTGTTGTGCCTCAGACCTCATGAATAGGTCTCCTTGTGTCATAGTCTGTGCTGATTTCATGCAAATCTCCTACAATGCAGTTAAGTAACTACAATGACCGACTCCTCCAAGTTGAACATGCTTCAGATGAAAACGCACTCTGAAATCTGACAAACCTAGTTCTGTGTTTTTTACTGAAGTGTCCTAATGGCTGAACTAAACTACCTGTATGGGAGCTGATGTGCTGCTTTTGTCTGTGTTCTGGCCTCGTCTTGTCTGCCCTGGGTGTATTCACCTTCTCAACCTCTCGGAGTCAGTATGCATGCACCTCACTACGGTTCCTTATGCAGCTGCCAGTAGGGAATACACACATTTAGGAAGAATTAATGCTCTGAAGGGATGTGATGTTATGCATATTAATATTCATTTCTTTCGATACAGGGTTTGTAAGACACTGAATGAAATACAGTTAGATTTTAGGCTATAACATACTGATAATCAGAAGGCTTTCTATGGTTCCACTCATGATATTTCTAAAGGAGAACAATGAATGCAAGCCTGAACTGGAACAACCCAAATTATGGCATAGCCCTGTTTGGGGAAGCACTGCAGTTTATATGTAAGGAATAAAGCACTTCAGTTCATGCTGTTATAGGAAATTAATCAACGATAGGGTGGTGGTGTGCGACATGATGCGAAGCGGAGGGCCATTACCACCCCAAAGTTGATATTTTTTTTCCTGTAACAGCACTTTCTGCAGTGTTTTATTTTGCATACACCACACTAAATTGCCAACACTAACAATTTTTTTATTTATTAAACAATGACACATCATACTTTATCGATTTACAGTTATGTTTAATGTTGACGACTGTCCAATGAAACAAGTTTGTTCCTGTTATTACTTAGGTTATAGCAGCTAGAAACGGTTCCCTCACTTTTCTGTCATGAAGTTAAGAAGGCCAGAAAAAAAAAAGTCACGTCATATTAGGCCCTGTTCACACCTGGCATTAACATGTGTCCTGGGTGATTGGATCACAAATGGTCAGTGCTAAGTACAGGTGTGAACAGGGACAAATGCATCTTGAAGACACATCGTGATCCGATCACTCAAACCACATTCAGAGGTGGTCTGGGACGCATATAGCCACATCACATTTGTTGTGTAAACGCGAATGCGTCTCACTGTGTCCCAGACAGCAATGACGGACCAACAAATCGACTGCTTCATTGCCCTAGCCGGAAAATACCTAATCATTACGAGACAGGCTGGAAGCGGTAGAGCTCTCTGCCGCTAGGCTAATGGATAAAGAGGACGCTATAACAGCAGGCACGAAAGCAGCAGCTTTTCATAGCTTCATTCGTTCTCATCTCATCTCTCATTCAATTTTAAGTTTCGTTAGCAAACTACGCAATTCAAATGTCTGAGACAGTCTGTAAAGGTACACGAGAGATGATTTGTAGTACACTTCTGCCTGAAAATAACTACAGCTAAAGACTGATGTAATAAATGTGCATGACAGCCTTTCAAGTGGTCACTGAAGACGCGTTCCTAATGCCAGGTTTGAACGGCTGTGAGTCTCGGCTGTCCACATCTGATCCGGTCATCCAGGGTGCACCTTAACGCCAGGTGTGAACGGGGCAAACCGCAAAGCAAAAACTTCTCTATTCTGAAGACTTTATTGTGTCAGAAAACAGCTTTACAAACCGCAGACACTGGAGACTCCTTAGTATAAACCTGTGATTTGAATGCCTTCTGACCAATCAGATTTGAGAATTCAGCAGTGCTGTGGTATAATATTATCATAAAGATTAGTTCTAATGAGAATGAGTTTTTACTTAGAACAAAGGTAAATAGTTTCTAGTGCTGTTTGAGTGAAAAGCTTTATAAATTACTGGATTTTTTTTTTTTAAACGTCCTAGCTTAAGTTTTAGTTCTTGGTTAATTGCTCTAAAATTTGTGGTTAAAAAGTGTTGCACTAATAAAAAAATAGATAACTACAAAAATGTGTGCGCGCGCGTGTGTGTGTAAGTGAGGGAAGGGGTGTGTGCTACTCCTTGAAGGTCGGAGGGTTTGAGACAGGAGGCTCTCCTGTATATGTGGTGGAGGGACTGTTGCAGCAATGCTTTCTGGCTTACGCTTCCCCATTCTCTGCAGTGAGGAAATGGAAGTGGTTCACCACTTGACATCTGTTTGTGCTGATATGTTTATTGCCCTTTTATTCTCTTCGTTCCTAAGACTGCTAATTCTTATTTAAATCACTGCTGAAGCAAATGTCTAGACCATGCTAAGCTTTTAGTTGTAGTACAAAATGAGTTCTTGTTGATTTAAGATTAGCCTGGTAACCTATTAAAATTGTATGATTATACTCAGAGTGGGTCTAATATTAAAGTACCCCTGAAAATGTCATTTTAAACCATTTATATTTATATATAGAATCCTATTCTTTAAAAATATTTTCCACAATCTTCTCTATGCTCTTAGAGTCTAGCGCACAGGTTCTGTAGCTAAAAGTTTCAGATTGCGATATTATCCTCTACAAATTTACATATCAGACCATGATGCGTTTACATTTTATGACATCACAAACTCAGATTTGTTCTTCATGCAAGTACGCAAATTATATGCAAGTTTATTTTGTCAAATAGTGTTTTTTTTTTTTTAATTAATTAATTTTATGTTTGAGTCATATATATTTCCCTGTGAGATCAAGTGTTTTTGAGTCAGAGGGTAGTTTTTAGGGCTGTGTCCACCCCTAAAGTTCAGCCAAATACCAATCTCTATCATGGAAATCAGCCACTCAAGTGTTGACCATTTAAATTAACTTTTTCGTGTTCAGAGGTACTTTAATATTATTCAAATACTATTATTTGAAGAATCTAAACTCTTTTCAGGAGCCTGTAGCCAGAGGTAGTAATACAGGTGTTAGTTCTGTTAAATGGCCAGTGACAAGAACATGAAAAGTGATTAATAGACTAAACTTGTGCCGGTTTTCTTTGAGGAGTCCGTATGAGGGAGAGGGTCGAGATGAGGCCAGCAGGTGAGGACATCAATTAAGTAATGATCATTACAATGTTTAAACATGATCAATACACTGGGTGTAATTGGTTATAGCTCTTAATTTGTCTCTAAGAATTAATGAATAATTTCTAACACATTTTAATGAAATAGAATTGAAGTTTGACATTGTCTTTGTGTCCCTCCCAAGAGAATCCCTTGGATCTATAGCCTTGCAGAGTTCTTACCCTTGATTAGTAAATTTCACCCAGCTAACCACCAGTAGATAAGCATTAGTACTAGTCAATTCAAGGATTTTAGTGTGTATACTTTTTTTTTTTTGGTTTGTTTTTCAAATTCATTTTTGTAAAAAGGATGCCAAAGTGGTTTGACTGCATTGTAGCTCTGCATCATATCACATTTTATTTTTGAGTTAATCATGTTTCCCTGTGTACAAGTCAGATCGTAATGTCTGTGTTCTTATAAGTATGTGAGCTTTGCTTCAGTGGATGAGGTTGTGCAGACCTAAATGAACATTATGCTTACTGTGTCTTTGCTAATTTGTCCTTCTTTCATTCACCTTCTCCTTTGTTTGTCTCCCCTCATCACCTCTACCCAAGACCCATGTTGAGCACTGCAGAAAAGCTGGAGAAAGGCACCCAGGGATCAGCGGGGGATGAGAACAGGGACTCAGTGTCATCCTCCTCTCCTGTGTCCAGCACGCCCTCGTCCACCCAGTCCTCCAAGGACATCAAGCCGCGTTCGCTGCGCTTCACCTGGAGCATGAAGACCACTTCGTCCATGGAGCCCAACGAGATGATGAAGGAGATCCGGAAAGTTCTGGACTCCAACAGCTGCGATTATGAGCTGCGCGAGCGTTTCATGCTGCTCTGCAAGTCAGGGAATCCTTCACGTGATGACTTCGTTCAGTGGGAGATGGAGGTGTGCAAGCTGCCCCGGCTCTCCCTCAACGGTGTGCGCTTCAAACGCATCTCGGGCACCTCCATTGCCTTCAAGAACATCGCCTCCAAGATTGCCAACGAGCTTAAGCTGTGAGCGTTAAAACATGATTTGGGGATGAAGCCAATACCGAATTGTGGCAGATGTGAGAGCTGTAGCCCAGATGTGCATTAGGAGAAGATGGACAAAGTGGCGCCATCAGAAGCGGGGACAGTGAAGAGTTTAAAGACTGTAAATGAAGCAGGATGGATAGCACAGTTTGGTGGGGGAGGTTGGTGTGTGTGTGTGTATAGATGTTTTGAGGGCCGCCTTGATTTATTTTTTTTATTATTATTTTATTTTATTTTTTTTTGTGGGAGGTGTTTCCTTGGTTTGGGTTTTCTGTCCCCACATCACCCCCCACCCCACCTGTATTTTGTTGTCATATTTTATTTGTGGCGATTATTTGTTTTGTTTCCAGTTTTGTGGTTTCTCCTTGCTCCTCAGTCATTTTCTGTTTAAAGAGTATAGTGATGGAGGAAGGATGTTTATGTAATTATTGAACTGAAAGTGTTTGCTGGTGATTCTTATACTACAAACTCGAACCAGCAACTGTCTCAACACGCTGTAATCCCCCATCCCCCACGTTACTTGATTTTCTTACTTCCAGTTTCAAATTACTGTTTGTGAACAGAGAGGTAGATTGGTGGTTTTGACACTGAATGTACAGCACGCTTAGTGATGGGTAACTGAGACTGAAGTACTACGCACATTTAGTAGAGCCATAGTGAAATTTGAATATTCACTCATCTTGCTGTGGTTCACATTCTCAGCCTCCACACTAACGTGTACATCACAGTAACGTGTCTTATCTTATCTGATACGAAAGTGCAGACTTGAACCCTCAATGCTCTGGAGGTGAATCACCTCTCTGCACTCTAAGCCCAGACAATTAGGTTGTTTTTTTTTTCTCTTCCTGCTGCACGGTTCATGTCCAAAACTAATTAAGGGCCAATTAAGTAATTATTGGTGGATTGTAGTGTAATTAAGAGTTGCTGGTTGGTTTCAATGTGCTGCACTGGAATGAGTCTGTGTTTTGTTGCCTTTTTTCTGGAGAAGATTATATTATAAGAATAAAAAAGTTGGATGATTTGTCGTCTCTTGTTTTGCAAGAACTTTTGCTTTTCAACTAAATGCTATTGCGTTGTGTTTCATGTGTTTCAGTGATATCAGGTGTGGCATGTTAATGAAACGTTATTCATCACTGAACAAATGCTATACCATTACCTCAGGAAATGTGCTCTTTTTTTTTTTTTTTTTTTTTTAAAAGTCACATTGGACCTCACTTATGAAGCTGGATATGCACGATTTTATTCGTAAATCTTCATTTGTAAATCACAGGAGCAGTAACACATGAAATGTTGCTTTCATTAAAAAAAAAAAAAAAGTGGATTACTTGAAGACTCTCAAATTTAAACCTTGACTGTTAGGCTTCAAATCATGTAATTGCCCTGAGTTATTTCAAATTTATATAAAGATTGAGTTGTCAATAAATAGCTTTTATTTCAATTTCTCACCTGAATTTAATGAATATTATGTGGAATTAATGCCTTGAAAGAAAGCAATCTAAACTATATCCATAAATTAAGACAAATAAGATGAGCCTATGCAATTAGGACAAAAGAAATGGCACCCTGTAAAAGGAGGAAGAATAAAGCAGGCCTAAAAAATATGAACGATTCAGCACTTAATGCTCAATATGGTGGCTAAATTACATATGTTCACAAAGCTTTGCCTCCAGGATCTTATGTGGTCTATATATATATATATATATGTATGTGTGTGTGTGTGTATAGTGTCTATAAAATGACTGACAGGAGGCACAAACAAGCATTCCGGACCAGAAGTCAGTCAGGGTAACTGGTTTTCTCAGCGATTTAATAAACTTTTGTTAAGGCCATGGCTTAACCCATTGTTTTTATCATGTACTACATATCTTCCAGGTTATGTGTATGAGTAAGGAATAAAAATAAAAATCCAATTGCACCTTTAAGCCAAAGACCACACATTATTGGCGCCATCTTGTCATTTTGTCAATCCGTTTGTGGAATATGGGTCTGTCCTCTTTTAAGTAGAGGAGCCTGGTCTTTTAGGACTGAAAATAACTGCCTCTGGGAGTGTTGCCAAGATGGTCGCCGAGTGGACAGACTTCACTACGAGGGCTTTGCCTGGCCCTACCACGTAACCATGGCAACCAGCAGTCTGCTATAGATAGGAAAGTAGAAGCACTTTAAAAAGCAAAAACCTTTTTTTTTTTTTAAAAAAACATCATACCCTACTTTAGCGTCACGGTCGGATATGTATCTGACCTAATGAAGCCCAACTGAAAAGCTACGAAAAAATCAGACTTGTGGCAATGTGGAAATTTCAACATGAAAAAGTGTAATAGCTGTGTCACCCGTGTGGCTATGTTTATAGTTAGGACTTTAGTTTCTGTTTTTCAAAGTTGTTGCCAAAATGCAGACTAAATATGTTAAAAGTTACTGGTGGGGGGAAAAAAAAAAAAAATTTCAGCATGTGTTTCCGCCCGGTTTCGAACCGGGGACCTTTCGCGTGTGAGGCGAACGTGATAACCACTACACTACGGAAACTGCGATACAGTACAAGCTTTTTTTCTTTTTTTTACTTTTCGTAAAGTGCTCCGAATATGATTTCATACCTATGATTTAGTGAAGTTTACAGTTTTATACCATATATATGTGTGTGGAAATGTGGGTAAGATACAGGACAGTTTTATTGCCATTTGTAAAGCGAGTTGTTATTTATATATGGAGACTACAAAAAAAGGAGTTTGTCGAGCTGCGTTATTGGAACAGCAAATATAAATGTAACAACATACCAAATGTTTCCTCCTCTGCTCTTCTGCGACCGTGTTTAAATTAAAAACAGCAAGTCAAACCAATACATTTGAGTTGCAGGATGCAAATGAGGGGCCCACCACTAGGGAGCGATAGCCAAATGTAAGCAATCAACTTAAGGTGAATTTTATCTCTTTGGACACAGCGAGCTTGAGCCGAGTGTTCCGGAAATTTGGGAGTCGACTCCGAGGATTCCATTTAAAGAGTCGATTCTTAATAATAATAATAATCAGGGTTTGAAATTAACTTTTTCACTCACCAGCCAATTTGGCTACTAAATTTTTTAAGTTACCGGCCATTCAGAACTTCTACTAGCCAAAAAAATAAATAAATAAAAATTTGTTTTGTGCTTTTCCAACGCATATGTCCGGCAGTCCTCACAGTACATTATCTGATTTGTGGAGTCATAGACGAGCCATTCGCGCCC
>CM075017.1:5094964-5193716 GCA_037576675.1 Pangasius sanitwongsei | reverse complement strand
ATCGAGAGTTGTGCCGAGTCTAGCGCGCCGTTATTTGTTGCATAGTGACGGGTGTGTTCAAGTAAGCCAGATATGCGTACATTCTGCGCAATAATGCTGTATTTAGTATACCATTATGGCTCACGAGTGAGTATTTGCGCTAAAACTGCGCAGATTTGGCTTACATGAGCTTTATCAGGAAATTTCAAACTCTGATAATAATAATAATAATAATAATAATAATAATAATAATAATAATAATGAGTAGTATATACTATTTTGATTGACAGTAGATTTAGAGGTGTCAATCTTGACATATTAACTTTATATCACCTTAGGCCAGTAGACGAGGTTGAATCAGATCAAAGCATAGGTGTCGATTCATGTGTCATGATGCCCGTGAATGGAGAATCGACTCATTTGAAGGTCGATTCCCAGCCCTATAGCTAATGAAATACTGACAACAAGGAACCAGTGGGGATTTGTTGTAGTCTTGCTTTGGCGGTAAGTTTTCATGTGTTTGATCTACTAAATGCTTTCGTTATGTTGATATGCAATATACAAATAACTTACATTTACTCCGTACATACATACATATATTTACTGACTTTACTGAAGCTAGACATCTAAGCTAGCTGGAATTCGTTT
The DNA here is from genome assembly GCA_037576675.1 of Pangasius sanitwongsei. Classification (NCBI taxonomy): domain Eukaryota; kingdom Metazoa; phylum Chordata; class Actinopteri; order Siluriformes; family Pangasiidae; genus Pangasius; species Pangasius sanitwongsei. Next base: position 5,193,089 of record CM075017.1, on the reverse strand, counting down.
AGACTTGATAAGTTAGTCGTTGGTCTGTTGGTTTATGCTATTCATACAAGTTTTAATCACGTAAACAGCTTAGTTACAGTAGTGAGACGTTGTAACTGTATATTCTTGGTAGTTTGTGATAGCCAGACTGTAGCTAACGCGATAGCTATAGCACAATAGCAATAGATTTATGTTAGCTGTACGCTAGCTTGAGCATTAGACCTGCTCTCAGTTGTTTTAATGTGATTTTTTAAAAAATTCGTTTATGTTAGAGCTCTTGGGCTGAAATGAGCAGCGTCGTGTGTGGAAAAATAAGAAACGTTAAGTTTTGTCAAGCTTTTTTGCTGTGTTGTGGTCTCTATCTCTTCACCAAGAGGCCATTTTATATCTATTTATTATGGGTTCATAAGACTGTACATGGCGGAGACTACGTGCACTAAATAAATCACTTTTACCAGTGGGGAAGCTGTTTGTTTCGTTTAGGGGTGGGAGATGTGGCAAGAATATAATATCGCGAGTCTTCGACATCAAAAGAAATCGTCAGGAGTTATCTCTCCAGCCATTTTGTGGGGGGAAAAAAATACAGTTAACCCTGTGTTGCCAGCTCTTTTCAGGGGAACGTAGCTAATCCATGCTCAAGAAATCACCACATGACGTCATGAACTAATTTGCATATCCGTTGTCATTTGGCTTATCAAAACGCATTACATGAAAAAGGAAGATTTTCTGAAGATACTTGGAATAAAACAGAATAGACTCGAATAAAGTTTTATCAGAACAGAAAATAATACATTATAGGTTTTTTTCTTATAAAAAAAAAAATTGTTGTTTTTTTTTTTTTTGTCATGGCACCCCAAGAGCCATATTGCTAACATCTGCTCAAAAAGTCAGTATATTTGTTTCGAGAGTCTTTTTTAAAATAAAGATCAGTAAAAAAAACAGGGTCTAAAACAGGGGTTCGTTTCAGTGACCAGCAGGTTTTCATTCCATTCAGGATCCACACCTGATTCCACCTGTTTAATCAGTTGATCCCGGCTTTCAGTACACTCAGGTGTAGCTTTTCCATAGCTGGAATGAAAACCTGCACCCACACCGGATAAGATTTGACACCGCAGATCTAAAAAGTCTCCAAATTTTGTGACAAAGTCACCAAGTAGGCAATGCTGTTAACACTGTTTGGTGAAAGTTTGATGTTATTTCTGTCTGTTATCTGTTTTTGCTTTTAGGGACTGCTTCCAGTTGCCAAGGAACCTGCTTAACCTGTCCAAAATCCAACAGCCCCATTGCAACCAGCAAAAATGGTGAAGATATTTGTTGGTAATGTAGCTTCAGCAACCACAGAAGCAGAGCTGCGTGCATTGTTTGAACAACACGGTGTTGTGTCGGACTGTGACATCCTGAAGAACTATGGCTTTGTGCACATGGATGAGGAGGATGCAGCCCAGAAAGCGGTTGCTGCTTTGCACAAGCATGTGCTCAATGGCTCGCGCATCACCGTTGAGTACGCCACCACCAAGGTGCGCAACGCCACCAAGATCTACGTGGGCAACGTGCCTGAGGGTGTCACAGCTTCCAAAATCAAGGAGCTCTTCCAGCCATATGGCAAGGTGGTGGAGTGTGATATTGTGAAGAATTATGCATTTGTTCATATGCAGAGGGAAAACGAGGCCTTGGAGGCCATCAGGGAGCTTAATCATACAAAATTGGAGGATCAAAAAATCTTTGTGTCCCTCTCTCGCAGTAATCAAGCCAAAAATAGCAGAGGAGATGACTATTTCCCCCCTCCTCCCCATCACTATCCACCCCATCCGCACCATCCTCCTTACCTGCCCCCACGCCCTCCACTCGGCGATTTCTATCCGCCTCGGGGTCGTCTTCCGCCACCTCCACTCCCACCGCCACCTCCTCGATCCTACTATGAGCGCGAAGCATATGAGAGGGGTGTTCGGCATGACCCGTATGCCGCAGCCCCGCATTTTTATGACCGGGACCCCTATGAGCGGCGCCCTCCGCCTCCGCAGCGACCCCCCTCGCCTCCCGTTGCCCCTCGCTACTACCGAGAGCGCAGCCCTCTGGGCAGTCGTCGGTCTCTGCTGCCTCCGCCGCCCCCACCGCCACCGCCTCCTAGCTACATGCGCGGCTATGCCCGTGGTGCTTCAGGCTCCGCACTTCCTCCCCCGTCCTCCGCCGCGGCCTCTGGCTATCAGCGATACTCGCTCGGCTCAGGCTTTGATAAAGATGATTACATGGAGGACAAGTACAGCAATGGCTTCGGCCGTGGCTACTAAGCTTGCTTTGTCCAGAAAGTCTGTACGTCTCCCTTTTTGTATAAGGCAAGCTAATAAACAGGGACATATCTGCAGGAATTAGGAAATATTGTATGATGCTTGTAGCTAATTCTCACAATGGGTATAGCGCAGCTAATATTCTGTCAACTTAGTGTAATAGAAAATTGTCAAATGCTGATTAAAATTAGAATTTAGACAGGTTTTTATAGTGTATAAAGGTTGTAGGTGTTATCACTTTGCGTATCTTTGCAAGATGGAAGATTTGATTTCTTCAAATTTTCTTTCAATTAAGTGGCATATTTTGCATGTGTGTCACTTTAGATTGTGAGGGACTGCCTAGTACTAATGAGTGCGTTGTTATCGTTGATATTATTCTTTGTTATAGGGGCTTAACGTGCTCCTTCTTTAAATTAATCCTAGCCCACACCAGCATGGTTACATTTTTGTACAACATTTAGGCATATGTTATTTCATTTGATTTTTCTTAAAGCATGGTATATGACTTGCATGACTAAGAAAAGTAAGGCTCTAAATTGAGGTTGAAGAACATTCATATGGATGGCATTGATACAGACTTATTTATGTTGCGTTCCATAGTTGGGACCCGAATAAGAAAGAGGAGGAAGAGGGAGGATGTTATTAAATATGTGGTAGTGGGCGAAGCCAGGGGACACCAACTGATCATCAAATCGCATCTTAACAGCCGCCCGAGCACAACATCGACTCGGCACGCAACGCTTTGGAAACAACGTCGCCTCCTAGGAAAAGCAGCGTCAACTAAAGGAAACTCGGGAAAACAAATGACCATCCGCTACATAAAACAAAAACTACTACTACATAGTCGGTATTGCTCCTATAAAATTGTGGTCAGCCCATTAATCGTTCACACAGACTTTGTAGCCTTTCTTGATATTCAAGACGTTTTAACATTTCGATACACTGGGCATGCTTGTGATTAAAACTATTACCAAAACCCAAATATTGTAGCCTATCCTACGTGTGATGGTGTTTCCCTACGTTCATTTTGTTAAAGCCTTTGTTAAAATGTACCTCTGAAAACCTATATCTCGACTGTGGATGCAAACCGATGTCTTATAAATGGTTGAGCTCTTTAACAGGTGTCCGAACGCAAGTCGATTTCTGTGCTTGGTGTGGTTACTTTAAAAAGAAATTTAGTTATGTGCTAGCAGTCGCTGTCTCTCCAGCCGTTTAAATAAAACATCGACTGATCTGACTACCGTTTTTTCCGTTGTGCCGTTTTTTCCCCCCCTGAGTATCGCACACATTTCCTGTTTTTTTTTTCGCACCCGTTAACACTCGTTTCGTTCAAGTGACCTTTTGACCTGACCTCTCTCTTGCAAATAAAGCCAAGAAATTGGCTAATAATAAATGGTCTAGTAGGGGCCAATAGTACTCCAAATGTTCCACCTCACGTTCTGCTATTACTCTACTGCCCTGCCTTGATCCCTGGCCAAAAGTTCCATACATATATTTGCATTATTACAAGCATTTGTAGCTAACTGTGTTGCCATACATGAAATACAGGTAAGTTAAATACACAGGTAAGTAATACTGGAAAGAATGTTTGGTTTTGTTAAAAACATTTTCCTGTTTTTTTTTTGTTTTTTTTTGTTTTTTTTGGAGCACCCATGTCAATTTTTTTTTTTTCCCCACTTTTCGTAAAGGTCATCAGATTGTCACAGGCAAGTGTTTCTGGAGTAATTTCTTGTTTTTATTTCCTTGTGGCATTTTCTTTTATGTCTAATGTGTGCTTTTCAGTGATGGGATGAGACCTAAGAATGCAGAAATTTTACCTGTCTTGAGACAAGATTGAGAGAAATCCTAGTTGTCTATAAAAGTAAACAGCTCAGCGTGATTTGGGAAAATGGCAAATTTACACAATTTTCCATTTTAGACCAAGTACAGTATCTGTCATTTGCTTTTTGACTTTTCACTGTGACTCTGAAGCCAATTTGGCTAACCATTAATGGAAGTCTGGTCCAAAATCCTTTCCATAGATAACCTATCTGGCCAAAGGTATATGGACACCTGACCATTGAACATCCCATTCCAAAACCATGGGCATTAATATTGAGTTTTCCCACTTTGCTGTCATAACAGCCTCCACTCCTCTGGGGAGGCTTTTCATTAGATTTTGGACCATGGTTGTGGGGACATGCTCATTCAGCCACACTGGTGAGGTCAGGCATTGATGTTGGGCAAGGAGGCCTGGGTGCAATCAGCATTCCAGTTCATCCCAAAGGTGTTCAGAGGGGTTGAGGTGCAGGCCACTCGAGTTCTTACACTACAGCCTTAGCACACCATGTCTTAAGGGACCTCACTTTGTGCATGGGGCATTGTCATGCTGGAACATGTTTGGGCCCCTTAGTTCCAGTGAAGGGAAACTGTAATACTACAGCATACAAAGACATTCTAGACAATTGTGTGCTCCCAACTTTGTGGCAACATTTTTGGGAAGAACCACATATGGGTGTGAAAGTCAGGTGTCCACATACTTTTTTTTGGGTTATATATACCCACACACTGTAATTTTATGCCTCACACCGAATCCAGTGTAAGTAGTGATTTTGGTGTTAGTTTATGCCAAAGCCACACCCCGAAACAAGCAATCTGCTTAGGCTAGAATGCCTGTCAGTCATGTTTTCTGTCAGTGTGAAAGCTCACACTCTTGCAACAGGATTCAGATAAGTAGAGACAACCTGTTGGCCTAATTGGTTGAATGTTGGTAGTCCACGTAAGGATGTTTTGGTTTACAGAACCGGGCCAGCCTATTTAGTTTGCAACTTTGCCAGATATTACAGTTCTCCACTTACGTGTACACCGATCAGCCATACTGCCTAATATTGTGTAGGTCCCCCTTGTGCCACCAAAACAGCTCTCACCCGTTGAGGCATGGACTTCACAAGACCTCTGAAGGTGTGCTATTGTATCTGGCACCAAGATGTTAGCAGCAGATACTTTAAGTCCTATAAGTTGCGAGGTGGGTCCTCCATGGAGGGACTTGTTTGTCCAGCACATCCTACAGATACTCGATCGGACTGAGATCTGGGGAATTTGGAGGCCAAGTCAACACCTTGAACTCTGTCATGTTCCTCAAACCATTCCTGAACAATTTTTTGCAGTGTGGCAGGGTACATTATCCCGTTGAAAGAGGCATTTGTGGTATTTGTCAAAGTAACATCAATATGAAGGCCAGGATCCAAGGTTTCCCAGTAGAACATTGCCCTGAGCATCACACTGCCTCCGCCAGCTTGCCTTCTTCCCATAGTGCATCCTGGTGCCATCTCTTCCCCAGGTAAGTGACGCACACTCACATGGCTGTCCACATGATGTAGAAGAAAACGTGATTCATCAGACCAGGCCACCTTCTTCCATTGCACCATCATACAGTTCTGATGCTTGTAAGCACTTTCAGCATTGGACAGGGGTCAACATGGGAACTCTGATGCAGCAAGCTTCAAATGCCCTGTGTGTTCTGACACCTTTCTATCATAGCCAGCATTAACTTTTTCAGCAGTTTGTGCTACAGTAGCTCTTCTGTGGGATCGGACCAGACAGGCTAGCCTTCACTCCCCACGCGCATCAGTGAGCCTTGGGCACCCATGACCCTGTCGCCGGTTCACGGGTTGTCCTTCCGTGGACCACTTTTGGTAGGTACCACTGCACCCTGGGAACACCCCACAAGACCTGCCATTTTGGAGATGCTCTGACCCAGTCGTCTAGCCATCACAATTTGGCCCTTATTATAGTCGCTTAGAGCCCTACATTGCCCATTTTTCCTGCCTCCAGCACATCAACTTCAAAAACTGACTGTTCACTTGCTGCCTAATGTATCTCACCCTTTGACAGGTGCCACTGTAACGAGATAATCCATGTTATTCACTTCACCTCTCAGTGGTTTTAATGTTATGGCTGATTGGTATAGTGTAAATAAAGTAAAGGAAACCTCCTCTACCTTCATGTAACGTCTCGGACTAACGTCTCATGCCATTGTGGTTTACATTCCTGCTGTTAGCACTTTAAGAGTGTTCTTCACCTAATATGCTTAATGAGATTGGAGGCGAGAAATCTGAGATCACTCTTTAATACAGAATCTGTCTGGATCTTCCTTGGTCTTATGTTCTTTTTTGTGGACTCTGCTCTTTAGCTCAGCCCACAACCATTCAGTGGAGTGTAGTTCAGGGAACTGGGATGGTCATGCCAGAAGATTGATTCTGTGGTCATTGAACCATTTTTGTGTGAATTTTGGACATGTTTTAGATCAGTGTCCTGCTGAAAGATGCAACTATGACACAGTTGTAGCTTCTTGGCAAATGCGGTCAAATGTTCATTTAAAATATACTTCATGAAGTTTATGACACCATGTACCCTAACATGGTGCCCAGGGCCCAGGGCCCAGGACCCTACTTAACAGTGGGGATTCAGTTCTTTTCTGTATAACCACCCTTCTTTTTTTTTTACTCCAAACCCACAGTGAGATTTACCAGAAAACTCTATATTTGTCTCATCTGACCATAGAACCCAGTTCCAGTCAAAATTCCAGTAGTGTCTACTGAACTCCAGGCACTTACATTTGTGGTTAGATGAAAGAAAAGGCTTTAATCTGGCATGCCTTCCAAATATCTTGTCATGGAGGTGGTGTCTAATTGTAGATTTGGAGATTTGGTGACTCCAACATGCTGCCATCTTCTGCAAATCTCCAGCCGTGATGCCTCTCTAACTATAACCATAACCAGCGTCCTGTGTATGTATGAGGAGTTAAATACAGTTCCTTCCTCTTTCAGGCAAGATCATTATAACTCCGGTTGTTTTAATCTTCTTACATAACCGTGAAAGTGGATATGGTTATTTTCAGGCATGTAGCTATTTTTATAGCCATTGCTTGATTTATGAAGGTCAACACACTTTTCTTAATTTATTTTGTATTCTCTAATCCTCCCCCTGTTGATGAATGACTAAGAGATTTTGGCTTCTGTTATCTCAGAAAAACAGGAAGTCATGGATGACTGCTGAAGAGTTCTTAAACATTCAGGTGAACATAAAGTAAAATATAAATGTGAATACCCCTCTTTATTTTTTATTCTTATGAATTTCTAGGAATGCCCATAATTGTGAGATATGGGATTTTTGTTTGAGTTCAGCATGCGGTTTGATACGGCATCAGCCATTCCCTGTCGACATTCATTGATGAAACATGGAGTCATTCATAGAAATGGGGTCAACTCCACTCTTCCTTGTAACCTAGGAATTCCGTAGTAATAGTTTCTCTTGGTGGTTTCTTGAATAGGCTTTAAGGTGACCGCTTAGTGTTACTTTCAATGGTAAAATACTTTAATTGTAAAAAATAATGGTGCAATAGTGAATATAGATTATGCCTGCTATCTTACAGAAGCTCGTAGAAGGTTGTTTGAAGCCTGTCTATGAAGTTTTATACATTTATAGATTTCTTTCGGGGTGAAACAGATTATCATTAATTGATAGTTGTATTTGCCTTGTAACTTTAGTACAAAACTGAAGAGTAAAATTTCAGACACCAAACATGTTTTGGCTGATTGTATTTGGAAAAGATGGAAAATTGTGTAAATTACATTTATTATTTTAAGAATACCAACTGATTCAGTGTATCAGTTACCTCATAAAAACATTGTTCTACTAATGAATCTAAATTACAGTATAAAAGATAAGTGTTTTTATAACAACCCAGTAACTTATTGCACAGGCATATACTGGCCAAACCAGACTACCAGGTTTCTAAAAACATAATCTCTCTGCATCCCAAATTTGTCCATGGTTTACCAATGCCTTGAAGAGCTCTCTTTAAGTGCTAGCTATCTGATATGATCCTTTATAGTGACATTTTCTGAACAGGTTGATCATGGACACTAATGTGTACTAGAACTCTACAAAGTCAAATCAGATTATCATCCATCTATAAATGTATGGATATTTTGGCAATGAATTGTTCTGTTTTTATATTTAGAGGTTTCAGACTTTATTGTCCCTACTTCAGAATCATGGAAGGTACTAGACTTGAAATTAAGGATTGTTTCCCCACAGAATTTCAAAAGGATTTTTATAAATAGGAGCTTGGATGCATATGACTCACTTTCAGAATATGTTCTGGCCTTAAGCTGTGCAACGCAAATTTACTGCCATTCTGGGTTCTTTGGTTACTAGGTGAAAAACAAAATCCAATATAAATTACAAAATTTAACCAAGAGCAATATTATTTAAAAAAAAATTGATGAACTGAACAATCATTTCTTTTTTCTTTGTCCTCAGTTAATAAACATGTCTTTAACAAACATGTCTCCTGTAAATTTACAGGGTGTGTCTGTTCATGTATGGAACATGTGAATAAAGACAGCTGTATTATTATGTGCTGGATGTCTTCTGTATTTTTACAAAAAAGATGTGCATTATTAGTCTAGCAATTCTCGTTTGCACTTCAGTTCAATAGCAGTGAGCTTTTAGGTCATTCTAGCTGAAAGTTCTGACTCCTACTCTAGGCCTGTGTGTGGTTCTAGCATTGTACACCATTGTATCCTGATAAGCAGTTCTTGTGCTTCCAGAAGCAGTTGGGTGAAGTGTTTCAGTCAGGGCCAGATCATTTTTATACCACAGTGCATCAGTACTCAGAGGTCTCATTCTGGGAGTTTCATAATGAATCCCCTTAATAATGTCATTTGGGGCAGTTGGAGCACCTGTAGCAGTACAGACATTGGAAGGTAGCAGAATAAATGTTCTGAGTTTCCATGCTCTTTCACTGTGGAAAAAATGTATTGTACAAGTACATTATGTTCCTCAAGGTACAATGTGTAAGCTTTCTCAAAGGCTCATTTAAGTAACTTCAAAAAGTTATCATTGTAAACGTCATTAGGTAGAATAAATACCATAGATGTGTTGTTGAGCATACCAGCCCAGTGAAGTCTTCAGCTTATTTTAGATCTTTTTTTTTTTTCCCCTGAGAATGTTAAGTAGGCTATGACTTCTTTGGGTTACTTTAATTAAACGGGTTTTATCCAAAGCTCAGTAACTTAAATAATGTAAACTTCAATCTACCTGCATTTTTTTAATGGAATGTTCTGAATCTATATTATAGCACAAAGCATCTAGTTTGGGTTCAATGGGTGGAAAGTTCATGAATGAAATGCTAAATAGCTCCAGTAAATTAAACTGTTGGTTCATATTTGCCTAGTGTGTCTAATATTTGAATAGTTGGGTTCATAAAATAAATGACTTTACTGAGCACAAGGGAGTAAGGGGATTGATAAATAAATACATACATACATACACACACACTGGAAGCGTTTCTGTGTCACAGCTACAGGGGTCCTTGTTTGATCTTGAGCTTGGGTTACTGTTTCCCATGTTCTCCATCTGTCTCAAACATGTCCCACATAGGTGGATGGCTATTCTAAATTGGCCCCTGGTGTGAATGTGTGTGCATGGTGCCCTGTTATGGACTGGCATCCCATCCAGGGTGTATTCCCACCTCAGATCCAGTGGATAAGCTCCAGAAACCGGGATAAAGCTGGTACAGATAATGAATGGAAGGGGTTGCTACTGCAAAAAAAGCATTTGCCTAAACCTATTGAGTTCTTCGAGACACTCACCACAGTAGTCCACAGGATCCCAATCCTTGCCCATGAGAATCCCCTGTCCTGCACAGTTTAGTATTCTCCCTGTACTCCTGATTCAACTGATCAGCCAAGTAACAGCCCTTCCTGAGTTGAAGTGGGTTTGTTAGAGCAGGGAAAACACTGAACTGTGCAGGACAGGACCAGGGTTGGGCACATGGGAATAAATTGCTATCAATGCTTAAGAACTTCGATAAAGTCATAAATAAATAAACAAAAAAAGGCTGCACAGAAAAACATTAATTACCCCATCCCCTTCACAATCCTAAATGATACTGAGTGCCCTCCTGTGGCCAGAGGACGCGTTGCAATTAAGCACCCGGAAGCCATTCACCGGAAGTTCCTGCATGGTTTAAAAGTGAAGCGGGATTTTGGATTAGTCCTCAATTTTATCCTGTCTACATAACACGTAAGTATCTATGTTGCTTTGCTAGTCTGAGATAAGATAAAGATCAAACACGAAAAAACAGGGAAAACCTTTCTAGCTGTTATTTGTCTAGAAAGCAGCATTAGAAAAGCCTGTGTGTGTGAGAGAGAGAGATACTGCAGCACTACCATTTGTTCCAGTTTCTTGTTAAAGTAATAGTTTTTTTTTTAAAATAAAGAAAACAGATGTTTATTTAACATGTACAGAAGGAGTCTCCAGTGTGAGCGCTTTGTAACCCTCAGAGATAAAGCTGTGATTTTTCAAACATGGCACAGTCTTACAGACAGAAGAGTTTACACTTTGTGCTTTCTCAGTGACATGACACTTGGTTTTTTTTTCTTATTAAATTGTTTTGCAGACATTCCACGACATTAAATGTAACTATAAATGGATAAAATGTACTACACCTGACACAACACCTGCTTAACACCAAACACTAAGATAGCAAAGCAGAAAACAAGCAAAAATAAAAAATCATTCACGCCTGTAAATAATGACACACACACACACACACTGGAGCCTACTGTTTTGTCCAAAGCTTTAAAAATCGTGGATGTAAACACTGGCCAGGAGGGAAAAAAAAGCAAAGCCACTCAGTTTACTCACTCATTTAATGGGGTTTCTTTCAGCAAATTGTGGTGTTTAATTCTGCTACAACAAGGCAAGCCAGTAAGTCATAAACTGTTAACCAGCTGGTTAGCAGGTGTACTAAACTATTAGCACTCACCTGACACCTGAGTTCAGTGTTGAGTGAGTAAATCCAAGCAGCAAACATTTTGTAGGCAATGACACCATTTTAAGGGCTCTTAGTGGGGATTAGTAGAAATGATAGGCAAACTACTTTACAGTAATGCACTGAGAGTTCATTCATTCATCCAGTCCACAGAACATAAGGCAGCTTTCTTTTTGAAAGACTAAAATTTATCTTAACAAATCGATACAAAAACATACCACAAATAACATTTAACTGTCAGACATCAAAATGAAAAAAATGATAGCACATGGGTTCTTTGTGTTTACACATTTAATGGCGCTTTTATGAATCACTGTGTGTAAAAGCCTACAACTGCATGTGCTCTGCACTCACCATGTAATGAGAGGACTGGGCTTGTGAGTCTCACTGCATCTTATCAAAGTCAGGAGACCTAGACGAAAGTGTGCATCTCATCTCTAAACTAGATCACCACATGCCCGCAAGGCCACAGAAACCTGCATCCCACTAAACAAGTTGTAGCAAAAGGTTGGGTTTGTTGGTTTAATCAGGTCCATGTATTGCATTTCACGTAATATTGTCATGAGCAAGCCCGGTCTATCCACACTGGGTTGAGGAACATTTCATTTCTATGATTTTTTGTAAATATTACATGTATTACATGCAAATATCTGTAATTATTATAAACACTTATTACCATTGTATATGATCATAGTTTTCACAAAGTTTTGGTATTAATCGATGCCACAGTATGTGCTCCAGCAGTAGGCTACAGACTGATACATTGCCCATGGGTGTAGATTTTGGGCATACACAAAAAATATAGCATGAATATTGTATTTTGTCGTGTTTCTAGCTGTAACACTTGACCATGCCACACACACAAATACTTTTTGTATGTTTTTGATTAACATGAGCAAGATGGACGGGTGCCGCTGCAGTCTGGCATAAAGTGATCTTACAACGAGCGCCAGATTAAATGAGATTTTAAAAAGAATAATCTGACGGTTTTAATTATTATTAAATTTTGCATAAAGTTTAAATGCATTGAACTACACTAAGAATAAGGATTGGTTAAAAAAAAATTTTCCTGTGGCCCTTTCCTCATCTCAGGAAAACCCACATGGAGTCGTGACCCCAAGGTTGAGAACCTAAAGATATACTAAGTTCCTTAATTTTGTCTCCCTTGATGAACCTATTTTCAGATGCAGTCCACTGCGAGTGAAATTGCTCTCAACTCTGGAACACAGATTCCTCTCTTGGGTCTGGGCACATACAAGCTGCACACTTATGGAGCGCTGTACAAGTCCCTCAGTGCTGCTCTTGATGCAGGCTATCGTGCCTTTGATACTGCTGCAGCATACGGCAACGAAGGTCATCTAGGGCAAGTCATCAGGGAACTCCTGCCCAAGCATGGCCTTGTGCGTTCAGACGTGTTCCTCATCAGCAAGCTTGGACCAGAAGACCATGGTCCCAGAGCCAAAGAGGGCTGCTTGAGGAGTCTGCAACAGCTGGGTTGTGAATATATAGACCTGTATCTGGTGCACTGGCCTGGAATTGTGGGTTTAGAACCAACAGATCCCCTTCATGCCAAGTATCGCTCGCAGACTTGGGCTATCCTGGAGGGACTCTATGATAGTGGGAAGTTCAAGGCCATAGGGGTCTCGAACTACACTGCAAGACATCTTTTAGAGCTGCTAGAAAGCTGCCGTGTGCCTCCAGCAGTGCTGCAGATGGAGTGTCACCCGAAACTTGTTCAAAGACAACTCAGGGACATATGCAAAGAGGCAGGCGTTCACTTCCAAGCGTACTCTTCTCTCGGAAAGGGTGCACTCCTGGAGGATCCGGAGGTGAAGGACGTGGCTGAGAGCTGCGGACGAACCCCAGCTCAGGTGTTACTCCGGTGGGCCGTTCAGCAGGGCATCTCTGTTCTGCCTCGCTCATCGCAGCCACAAAGCGTTCAAGAAAACAGCAGAATCTTTGACTTTGAGCTGAGCGAAAAAGAAATGCGGAGACTTTGTGCCCTAAACTGTGAAACTAGGTATTGTACGAGAGATTCAACCTCTATTCAATAATAAAGTTGTTATAAAAATATTTCTGTAATTGCGTGATGGAAATGATTCAGGGTTTAAATATGCCTGATATGCGTCTCTAACTTTGAAGCCCAGTTTAAAAGTGCCCTCTGTATTAAGCTGGCTATGGTTGCTTGTATTACTTTTGTAAAGTGCCCCTGGTCTGTATTTTAATAAAATTATTTTTGTTGCTCAGCATGTGTCACAGTGCTTTTGAGTATAGTTCAAAGTTTTAACACGGTATAAGATTAAACACTGTGAAGTTTGGGTAAACTCAGCAGCAGATATTGAAAATGAAATATTCTAGGTCTATTAATCTCGGTTAATTGTAAAATGTCACTATGAGATTTTTAAAATGTCAAATTTCTGATAACTGGTTACATAAAAACTGAAATTTATGGAATTCAAAATTTTATTTTTGATCACAAATAATAAATTAAACAAGATACAAATAGAACAAATCATTATACAAACAGTTTCATCACAATATATGTAATGCAGTATAAATTCTTACCAAGAGCTTGTGAAAAAGACAAGAAATACAAACACATTTCAAGTAAGGCATCAACAAAATGCCTAATAGTTTCAAGACCAGCTTACACAGCATTTGGGTTGTCCATCTGTAATGATTTGCTTAACCACAGGTTTGGCAGGAACTCTCTGTTCTTTTGCATACAAAGCAATTTAACCCAAGCTGCTGAAGTCCAGTGCTGTGTTTATAAAAGGCCAAAGACAACCACCAGTTCTTCCATAAGGAAATATGTACATGAAAAGGTGTGAAATCCAAAAGCAAAAGCATAACATTCCATAAACACATTATGCACTCAGATCTCCAGTTGATGTCTTATTAAATTGGAAACAGTAACAAAAGCAACAGCAATTGCTGTGATAAAAGAAAACCCTGAGACGAACCTGACTGAATTAGACCAATACCCGCATCATTATTAACCACCACTACACACGATTTTCACAGGCTGCTTCAGTGGCTTTTGGAGTCCTTGGAATATATTTACATTTTACCACAAATTCCTCTAAAACCTTTAATAATACAAATTTTTAAAACTCACCATATATATATATATATATATATATATATATATATATATATATATATATATATTCATTCATTTATAAAAGACGTCAGAACAATATATCACATTTCTTACCAAATATTAATTTAAAGGGTACAAATTAATAAATAATTCATAAATATTTAGGGGTTGAATTTATTATTAGTACATGTAAGATTGTCCATAAATATCACAGATTGTCAGTTAAGATTGTCAAATTTTTTAAAAACAATTCTTTACATCAGGTATTGCAGTGGTCAAATGTTTTAGCACCTTTCTCCTTTATTTTCACTGACAATATTTAAAAAAAAAAAATCTAAATAGGAGTTTGGTCGAGCACTTTGATTAAAAGGCCATACTGGTGACAAACATGACCAGCCTTCGTCTTGACTGTTGCTTCACTTTTCTCTCTGTTTTAACTGTGTGGGATTTTATTCTCTTCCCTCCTCTTCTCTAGCTCCCCAAAGGAAGGAGAACCACCCACGTTTGGGTTGCTTCTGCGACACTTTCCCAGGACTGTTCACTCTCCTTATGTCCTGGCAACATCAAGACATAAAGAATAAATAAACACACAGGGGAAAACACACAGCTTTGCTCAGACAAACCTTCTGTTGGTTGTACAAGTGCGATATTTAGTTTTATTTGTTCCGAGTGTCCGTTATGTACTCATAAGTCATGCATCATTAATATCCCTTCTAATGATTAGTATTGAAACTCACCCCTCTATCCAGCCAGGTGTCAAATTCATCACTCATCCTCCTCAGCTGTCGTCCATACTTCTTAGCTTTCCACAGTGCAGCGGGAGCAGATTGGGATCGGCCTCGGAATGGGGCTCCATCTGAAGCTCCTCCACTCTCTTCAGCTGAAATTCCATCCTGGAGCTCAGCATCTTCCCAGCGGCTCACCGTGTACACCTGAGATTCAGAGTAGAGCCGCACTCGACCTCCGACCCCTGAAACCACACCAGAGTGAGCGAGAGTTTAGAATAACATTGATGATTGCAATCTTAGATTTGAAAACATCTTTTTTAGCCTTTAATTCCACCATTGACAACAGAAACTTTAAAATGTTGCTTTAAAAAGAGATTTATTTCTCTTATAACACAACAATTTTTAAATAGAGCTAACTTGTTAGCTTACAATCACTTATGTTATAGCAGCTATAAATAATCATTCCCTTACCAGCCTCAAATTTTTCATAAAATAAAAACAAACAAACAAACAAAAAAAAAACATGCAAACCGAGAAAACAGTCATCTGAAACTGGAAAGCACAAAGTCCCCTGTCCTGAAGATTTTCTCATGGTGGAAAAACCATTACAAAGCACTGATATTGGAGACTCCTTCCATAAAAGATAAATAAACTAAACTTACAGACACCATATCAGTGACTAGACTCTGCATCTTTGTTAATGAACCATTCTTTTTACTCGGTTTATCAGCATGTCCACAATATAAGTCCTGTGCATGAACTGCTACTAAAGAAACAATACCATATAAGAAAGAAAATATTAATAGAAACCTGTGATTTGAATTATAGCTAGCAATACTGTCCGAGTTACTGTTAGAGAAAATTAATCAACACCTTCTGACGAATTTGAGAATTCACCATCATCAATTGATTTTATATGAATACTTTTTTTTACATTTTTATGTTGGTGGTGTTATATGACCAGAGCCCGCACCTGAGAAAGATGATGTCTACAATCAATCATGTTATATATATATATATACACACCATATTTTGTACTAATGACCTTTAAAAGATTTACTAACGATATTTTATTAGGATTTTAGTGCCACGCTGATATCGTCCTCACATCAGACAGAAATGTGAACAGCCACAATCATGATAGATAGATAGATAGATAGATAGACAGATAGGGATAACACTTTATCATCTAAGCTTCATATAGTCTTTAGGACTTTGTGAGTGTAAGGCACACTTGGTGATGTCTTACTTGGAGGGTCAATATTCTCGATTGTCTCTGACCATCTTGATTCATTGTCATCCAAAGGTCTGGCATCTCCTCTTACACTGTGTGCACACTTGTCCATTGTGAAACCTGGTGGCAATGAATTATTACAGGTTCACCTGTTAGTCATGTCATGTATTGAACAGTATTAACTGACATTAAACAGTCAGTGAGGAAATAAAAATGTCCAGCATCACCGGAGTTGATCTGACTCTGCAAGCTTGTAGGTTTCATGCAGACTGACATGAGCTCTGCTCAGGCTCTCTAACTGCCTCACAACTCAGCTTCACGTGGAAGCTTAAAATGACTTCAAAAGCTGTCAATGAAGAAAAAATAAATCACAAAAGTTACCTGTAATTCTTGATGAATTCCAGAACAAGTGATTCAGAATTGTTCCTCCTCCTTCACTTCCTATTCTGTTGTTTATTACTTTCGTATATCCTTCCTTTTCGAAATTAAAATGAGCTTTCCTCAGTCTCAGTAGGTATTGATTGCTCATGGCACGCGACACACCCAAATAACAAAAGCTAACATTCCTAGCTAATCAGCAAGTTTCAAATCCAACGACGCTCTCCCGATTTCTAATGCTGACATCACTGAAATATAAAAATAAAGAGCAAAACACATCGCCTTACGCGACATCTAGTCAAAATGATTGTCTTCGCCGAGTGTCTAAACAGTACCACTGTCTAATTTCTCATCCACTCTCGTCTTTTGAAGCAGCGTGTATGATCTCATATCACCTCGGGTTTATTGTTGTTGTCTGTGTACAGTAGTGTAAGGTTTCACCTCCCAGCCAATCAGGTGCGAGGAGGCTTTCTGGCTCAGCCAATCAGAGGCCGCTGCTAGGCTGTTTTTTTTTTTTTTTGTTTTTTTTTTTTTGTGCGCGGCTGTTCTGTGAGACGTCACTGTTGCGATAGGGCTGTACCAGCTCGCGCTGTCCTGCTGCTTGTTTACCTTCTGAGCTTATAAAACACACAAAGGCAAAAAAAAAAAAAAGAGTAAGAAAATAATTCGCTTCGTCACTCGACAGGGTGATGATTCGCTTCGACCCCACGAAGGGGTATCTAATCAAATTATGGGAAATGTATACGAATATTTTCAAATTTTCATTATTAAATTCCCCTCAGTTTCATATTCTTCCTAACACGCCTAGCTCTTACAGGACATAGATTTTCCTGAACACCATTTTGGATTCTAGCTACTAAATGACCAACAAATTTGAGAACATAAGCCTATAACAAGCCTGCGGTGGAATTTAGAGACGCAACATGATCTTTTTTTCTTCTCTAGATGGCGACAAAGGACATTTTAACATATTTATCCGTCTACAACTCCATGCATCCATCCATCCAGTTTCCGTACCGCTTATCCTACACAGGGTCGCGGGGAACCTGGAGCCTTTCCCAGGGGACTCGGGGTACAAGGCAGGGGACACCCTGGATGGGGTGCCAAGCCATCACAGGGCACAATCACAGACACACTCACACACTACGAACAATTTCAGCCCACGGCACATGTCTTTGGACTGGGGAGGAAACCAGAGTACCCAGAGGAAACCCCTGAAGCACGGGGAGTACATGCAGACTCCACACACACACACACAGCGGAGGCGGGAATCGAACCCCTAGTCCTGGACGTGCGAGGCAAACATGCTAATCTCACAGCCTTGTCTGCAACTCATTATTCAAATCTCTACTCAACTTCAGTACAGGTTCTGAAACATGGAGTGGCAAAGAGAGGACAAGAGCACACACAATTTTTGCACTGCTTATTTATGTAAAGATCATGGATGCATTTGAAAGATGCTCTATATGGCCAAAAGTATGTGGACACCTGAGAATCACACCCATATGTTGTTCTTCCCCAAATTGTTGCCAAAAAGTTGGACGAACACAATTGTCCAGAATGTCTTTGTATGCTGTAGCATTAAGATTTCCCTTCACTGGAACTAAGAGGCACAAACCTGTTCCAGCATGACAATGCCCCTGTGCATACAAAGTGAGATCCATGAAGACATAGTTTGTCAAAGTTGGAGTGGAAGAACTCTAGTGGCCTGTACAGATCCCTGACCTCAACCCCACTGAACATCTTTGGGATGAACTGGAACGCCGACTGTAAACCAGGCCTCCTCACCCAACATCAGTGCCTGACCTCACTAATGCTCCTATGATTGAATGGGCAGAAATTCCCACAGCCACACTCCAAATTCTAATGGAAAGCCTTCCCAAAAGAGTGGAGGCTGTTATCACAGCAAAGAGGGGACCAACTTTGGAATGGGATGTTCAACAAGCACATATGGTTATGATGGTGAGGTGTAAACATACTTTTGGCCATTATAGTATATTTTATTCTTGGTGCAGTAAGAACGGTAACACGTGGCAATGCTGTATTGGCTTGTAAGTTGTCCAGTTAATAAAACTCAGGGGATTTGGTGGACTGGCTACTCTAACTTTCCCCTAGTTGTGAATGTGTGCGCATGGTGCCCTGTGATGGACTGGCGTCCCATCCGTGCTATAGTCCAGCCTCACACACGTTGTTCCCAGGAAAGGCTCCAGATTCACTGCAATCCTAACCATGATAAAAATGGTTATGGAAGATAAATGAATGAATGATTTGCTTAAAATCCTACACTTATTATTACATTGATTATTGTTTTATTTTGTACCACGCCTCTACTAAAATGCTGGCTGCAAGGCAAATCATAGGTTTATATTAATGCACTCTTTCTAATATGTTATTGTTTCTATAGTAATAAGTCATTCACAGGGACTTGGTGACAGCTGTGTTAAAAAAGAGAAGCTGATAAGGAAATGTTTTTATCGCATAAATGATAACAGGAACTAACTTCACGGCTGTATTATGGAACTATAAATATATATTAAAAGTATGATGTGTCATTCTTTAATAAACAGGAAATGGTTAGCGGTGGCATATAGTGGTGGTATAAGAGAAATAAAACGTGCTATTGGACAATAATCAACTTCAGGGTGATAACAGTAACTCTGCATTGTGTGGGGTTGCATTACACTGCCCCATTGTTGATTATATTTCTACAATAGCAGCTCAGTCGTGCTTTATTCCTCACTTAATACGCAGCATTCATTTTGATTGTTAATTCAAGTGTTAATTAATGCTACAATTATTATTTTGTGTAATTATTCTTTAATCAAGCATTATGAACTAGATATAATGCAATAATTTTGCTTGAATATATAGTAAAAGACCTCTTTGGTCACAACTCTGCTTCAGTATTAGATCCTAGAACTTCCTATGAAAAAATCTAGGTTTATTTTTCCAGGCACGAATAGCAACTGGGACAAACACTCCTCTCAGCACTGCATATTCAGTGTGTGGAAAAAGTCCTCTCTCACCTCATACACACTACCGAACATCATTTTAAGCTACCACTTCATTTAGCAGTTAATATAAAGAATACTTAAACATGATTACGTACTTTACAATGTAATTACAATGATTAATTGATTAATTACTTTTAATTTTCTACAAAGCTTGTAAATGTTTTAAAGGCATGATATTATGTCTACCATGTATGAGTTTGTAATATGTGCACATCGGTTTTGCATTTTCTGAAATACCTGTGTTGTGTCATTAAAGAAATTTCTACTTTTGATCTATAAGAGGTGACAAATTTCCATGATGAGTGTGATTGATTATATGTCATGCTGCTTTCTCATACACGCAGATCTGCAGAGTGATCGAAACAAACTCAATACTAGCAAATAAGTACTAAATTCTTGACATAATGAGCATGTAGCAGCTACGTGTGGCTTGGATGTGAAATAAACTAAAGTATGAGTAATTTTGTAACTTTTAAAAGAATGAAAAAAATGGGCTATAATTCCTTTTGAAAGTAAATGCTGACAGTTTATACGTACAAAATGGTCATAGAACTTTGCTAATTGTGTTAAGCTTGATGGAGTTTCTATTTTCAAAAATATTTATAACATCTATAATAAGCAATAGACAAGATGCAGATGGAGGGACAGTATAGTAAATAATATATTATAAAATTCAATATTTATGGGGAATTCCTCAAAATTCAGGCCTTAGAACAAAAACGATAGTTGCTGAAGAGAATTTCTTTCGTTATTAGCTTCTGATAAATACAAAAAGGAAAGGAAAAATGAAAAGGCACATAGCATTATAGTTCCAGTTGGAGCACCCTCATGGACATGGGGAGAACATGTGAAACAACACACATAGACAGTAACCTGAACTTGCCACTACGCTGCCCTCCATATAATAATGCCTTGCTCCTTACTGTATATTTTTTGTATTTTTATTGTCTTTGTAATTTATTGTTTGTTGCCCTTCTACCCAGTCTTTCTCGTGAGGAAAAAACAAAATAAGAATTTCATTGTACCAAAGATCTTGAATAAGCTTGAAGAATATATAGAAATACTTATTTTATCAAAATATGCATTTCTCTGAAAATACGTATATGTTCTGGTTATTTTGTCAGTAAAATGTCAGACTATCACATATGATTTTTACAATCCAAACCTATTAGTGTTGCAACAACAGAGAGCTCATTTTCTAAACTGTAGTCCTACCTGAGGAGTAGCAACAAGAGGGACTTGGGTTGGCTATTCAGTCCTTTGGCACGTCACATACAGTATACCCAAATGAATATAGTATCTCTAACTCTTCTGTATTCTGGGTCTCATAAGATCCTAGTTACGTAACTGTCTTGGCTGATTATATACAGTGTAAATTAAAAATTCTGTTATTTTATCTTTTTGCCAAACTATTCCTTTAACATTGCCACCTGGATGAATGACAGAATATGCACAAATATGTACTTCCTCCACAAAACATGTACACAATCACTGCATCTTTTCGTGCAGTGTCACTAGACAGCAGAATGAAGTTTAATGACAGTTTAATGAAATCTACAAGTCTTCCACTGTGGCACTTCTGTTCTCCTTGGTTCACTTCACATACTGAGCAGGTAAAACATACACCTGCGTTCTTTTCAGGATATATAAAACATTTTGATCATTGCCATAATGTAATTAACTCATAATGTTTCAATCTTTATCTATTTCTGTACGCATTTTTTGTTGTTTTGTAATTCTGTACTTTTGTCACACTCCCGGCTTCACCTCCTTTCTCTGGCCCTGAATGGTTACCGCCTCTTCATCAGCACCTTCATCTAATCCTTGTTAAGGGTTCATCTGAACTGCCACTTAGGGTGTATGCCAGGCTCTATTATTTGTTGATTATGACGATGAAGATGATGGTGATTATTATTATTATTATTATTGTTGTTGTTGTTGTTTTTATTGTTCAGACTTACTTCATTTACATTTGCAGCCTTTACATGCTATTTTGGAATGCACGCATTCATACTTGCAAAGAAATGGATTTGGTGGAATTTATATTCATAATCGGATATAAAGTGTAATAACGTTATGTTGTAAGTGTAACAACTAGTATTCCCTCCCAAGAGCCAGCTCTCCCCATCATACAAAGGCTACCAACTAGGGAGCATGAAGGCTAACACATGCTTCCTCTGAGACAAGGAGGAAGAAGAAGCCAGCCAACTGCATCTTCTCAAAGTGCTACTCATGCTGCATCACAGAGCAGTGTAACACACTCAGAGAAAAGCGCTATCTGCCCTATTCTGCATACATGTGCTGGCAAATGCCCACGATTGAGAGGGATAGCATGCCATCCATCCCACAAGAGAGCACAGTCAGTTTTGATCATGGTGTGTCATTGTGGGGCTTTGATCTCACAATTTCCTGAGAATATGGTGAATGCTTCTGTAGTGCACCACTTAAGAGCCCTTCAAGGTCTTCTTCTTCTTAAAATGGCTCACATTCTTGTAGGACCAATAATTAGGCAATTAGGTAAGAGTATTATATTAATACTCTTATTATAATACTATATAAGCGTACTGTAATAAGAGTATTCCACAACCTGACTATGTAGTTGCCTCTTTGCGTGTGTTTCAACTTAGGGTTATGGTGAAATAAGAATTGCATCCTTTTTTATACATATACAGTATATATTTCATTGAACAATATGGAACTGAATAAATAGCTTTTGTTGTCACTCAAGATGGAAAGCAACACCCCAGAAAATGAGGACCAACAAAGTTCCAATGGCAATAAAACACACGTCTGAAAAGTCTGAATAAATCAATAAGAGACAGAGCCAATATATTGGTTGTGCCAAAATCAATCGCTTGACTGCTTGTTAAGATGCACTAGTGAGCAAACAACCTGACAAACCACAGAAGAAGACCACACTTTCAATTCTTTCAGGGATGATGACAAACTGCTAAACTGTTCATTTAAAACAAGCCTGGATGCAGATACAGATTAAGAGAAAGCAACCACAAAGAGAAGAAAAATAATCCAGCACAGACCCAGAGTGTTTAGCACAAGTCACACTGATATGCCTCAAAACAGCGAGGTTACAGGCTAGTAATGGCATGGGAAAAAATCCTGTCAAATTGATCTGAGAAAATACGAACAAGCGAGGGCAATGTAATTGGATTTTGTTTGACTGTATGCCATAGAAATAAATGGTACAAATGCTAAGTCTGTCTTAACCCTAACTTTTACTGTGTTAGCCTTTCATATGAATTAAATTGGCCACATTGTAAAGATTTTCAAGAATGAAATGATGTCAACCCTAAAGCTATACCTCATCTCTGTGGCATGAGCAGGTATGGGTACCACTGGAACTGGGTTATTATAGTAATTGATAAAGTGACTGTAAATGACATCAACAAGATTTCTTGTTACAGAAGGATACATAAGTGTTTTATCTGCTTAAATGTAACTAAATTCTTCACAACTCAGTACATTCTTGCAGCAAGAGAGCGAACTCCAATAAACAAGACTGGGCTATTTGGATATTTGTTCTGTGATTATAAACATATTTATGAATTTATTTTATTGTTTTATCTAATTTTCCCATAGTGTTTTCCCATTTAGAAACTATAACTTGTTGCATTACAACCTGGCAGCATAGCCAGAGAAGATACTCTGTGTCTGGTGATGTTTTTGGATCACAGGCATTAGATAGTATTTGCAAGATTACTTAGGTTTATGACTATTTATTGTTCACTTATTTGATAAAAGGGCTGTGATTCCTATCTGGGTTACCAGTATAGATGTTAAGTTAAGGGTGACCTGATGTTTTATACTTCCCCATTGACACTGTTTCATTTCAAACCCAGTGTACTGTTGTACAAAACCAGTTTATTTCATAAAGACATGAGAAATAAATAACATATTGAAGCTACAAGCTACATTTGTTGGAAGTACATTGATCTGTAGTGTGGTAACTTCTTCAGTAACCTCAGTAAGAGTTTACAGGTCATGAGAAACTTTTTCATTGTAGTTGTTACACCTGCACTCATTCTCACCCACATAGTAACTTTTAATATTTTAATGATATTCCAATCCTTTTAAAGCCTGCTAAACCTGTGTGTGTTAAATGTGAGCTCTGGGATTAAACATTATTTTAACTTCTTTAGCACCAAGACACTTTTATTTTGTCACCATCGAACCATAAGCCTTGCTTGGCTTCCTCAGTCAGAGAGCAGAGTTTGTTAAGAATATTTGTTAGAAAGACAGGAAAATGGGATACAGTGTCAGGCGTGGTATGGCATCCCTGGAGCACTGAGGATTAAGGGCCTTGCTTGAGGGCCTAATGGTGGCACTTTGGTGTTGCTATTACTTAAACTCCCAGACCTCCGATCAACAGCCCAGAACCTCAACCACTGATGTGTGACGACTGCCTGGTGTTGAGGATAAAAGATGTGTGTACAATAAAGCAATATAAAATGGCTGCTGCATATGAAAGCTAATACTGAACTAATAAACCTAATAATTCCAGAGCGGAAAAAATACATGGGTTACTATGCTTAAGTATTATTTTTGGCATATTTATACTTTACTTGAGTATTATTGAAGTTGAGTAGTTGTAGACTTAATTAAATTTCCAAGAAAGAAAGCTTACTTTTTACTCCTTACATTTGTATATAGCCCTTCAAAGTACAATCAATGTTACAAATCTCAAAGTTGTGCAATACGTCAAACACTCAGGGCTTTAAGAATTTGCAGTTTTTCATAAGTATTTATTTTACCTAGCCTACTAATAATTTTATTGGGGCAGTTGTATACAGTGTTTTACTATCAAAAATGTACCAATGTTATTGTGGGGAGATGTGAATTGTTTGCCCAGCAGGGGGCTCACACCCCTCCCCTTTCCCATCGCCAAGCTCACCAGCAGCTAACACAGAGTCACGATACTCTACACACAGAAACCCAACAGTGTCCTGACTAATCTTATAACAGACGTGGGGTGACAAAAATGTCTGATAAGTCAATTTCCACCGGTGGAATGGAATGCCAGGGTACTGTGAGAAAGGGTTAAACACATTTACTTTTCATGCTTTAATGCTGGAGTACATTTAAAATTAGGAACCTTTTTTTTTTACTTTCACTTGAGTACATTTTTTTGGCTGAATATGTCCACATTTAACTGAGATTTTGACACATCATCTGTACTTTCACTTAGGTATAATTTCTCAGTACTTTCTCCACCCCTGAATAACCCTGTGGTTTAATAGTTTTGCCACCAGTAGACCCAAGGCTATTAATTTGGGTTGACACAAGGGACAAACTGAGGGCACGGTGGTGCAGTAGTGGCATTGCTTCCTCAAAGATCCAGAATCCTCAGTTTGATTCTGCGCTTGTTTTAAATTTGCTAAATTGCTCCTATGTGTAAATGTGTGTGTGCATGGTGCCCTGCGATGGCCTGGCATCTCATCCAGGGTGTATTCCTGTCTCATGCCCAGTGTTTCTGTGATAGGCTCTGGATCCAACATGATCCTGACCAGGATAAAGTGGATACTGAAGATGAATGAATGAATGAACAAGGGACAAACTGGATGCTTAACCAAGCATTACAGAACAAAATATTTGAAGATTTTTAAGAGGCCAAGCACCGAGAGTGTGTAGGCACCCTACTGGGATTGTTTGTTTTCCTCTTCTTCTTCTTATACTTCCACAAGGGAGTCAATGACAGCCCACAGAACTCTTTGTATGCTTTTTATGAAATTTGGCACAGTGATAGACGACATTCTTAGCTACCTTCACAGCAATTTTGGTGTACCCCAGTCAAGCCCTCTAGTGCCACCAATAGGGAAAATTTGGACATACTTTTACAATAATAACCATACAATGGAATGTCGTAGAAACATGATTCCACATTTCTCTAGATCTTTGCGTCAAGCCGAGTTCAACGGACACAATGATGTTTCTGGGGTTTTTTTTTTTCACTTCTTCTCCAACACATTTTTTTTTTGCAATTATCACCAAATTTGGCAGGCAACATCATAATATACAGGATGGATTGTCCATAACACACAAAAGAATTTGATGGCGAAAGCGTCAAACAGTAATTGAGTGCATATATCAGAAACCGCGTGATGTATTTTGACCAAACTTCATAGATCACTGACAGACATCATCGTAGACATCTCAAGTCTCTCCAAGAAATTTTCTCTAAATTCATCCTTAGATGCTATATTTTTCTATGTTTATGCTATGGATTTGTATTAAGTAATGGCAATATCCAGAATAGGAGCTAAACCAGGAATTATGCATTTTGGATATTGTTATTATTAACCTGATAGTCACTGTGCGATCTTTTTGGGTCGGCTTATGTCTGTCGGACTAACTTGCTTCATCAGTGACTGATCCTGATGTGCTGTGGTTATTAGTGAGGGTCGCGAGCGCGATGCTGGAATGTGTCCCCTCCCTTCCCCTGTCTCTGCAGTCTCACTGCTGACTAACGGTGTTCCTGTGCTTCTCCGCTCCCTTCCACAGTAACGCAAGGAGGGAAAAACCAGAGCTGCCATTTTACATCCTTGGCTTTCCAGTTATATTTCCAGACCAGAGTCCATCATCTTCATGGAAAGTGCGCGCCGCTGATGTTCATAGGAGCGCACCTTTAGCATTCTGCGCGCGTCCTCCTCCTGCCTGGCGCGTCACACCTCTCTCTCTCTCTCTCTCTCTCTCTCAATATCACAGAGAAACTGCGTTTGGCATTCAATGCTGGATGGAGAGCGCATTTTTTTTGTTGCAAAAAGAAGTGCCAAGGAACCATTTTCATATTGAGGTGTTCTGGGGATGCCTAGCTCGCTTGGTGTCTCCAAACATTCAACAACTTCAGTGACAACCTCAGTGACCAAAATTTCGTTTTCTGGTATAGAATTGAATACATTCTGGTATCAGAAGAGAGGCTTAGCGTGGGCAGGCTCTCTAGTGGCATTCAATATATATATATATATATTTGGTTCCAATCACTTCCATGTCTTAGCTGAGGCACTCCATCTCTGCAGGGGCACTTTTTTTTTCCAGCCCTCCAGCTACATTTTGGAGATGTGCATTACTTTACTGTGCGTTTTGCTTGGTTAAAGCTTGGTTAAAGCGGGAAAAGCCACGCTCCTGAGACGTTGCGCAGCCGCGATGCGTTTCTGCGTGCTGAGTGACTGAACACGGAGGATTCTCACTGTGCACTTCCCAGAGACTGGGCGCGAGCTCCAACCCGAAACCGTAAGTAACCCTCCATCAGATGACCACTGAGGTCCTTGTTATTGTCTGGTTACGAGATCATACTGAACGGAGTGCAGTGGTGCAATGGATGCGAATTCACGCGTTCATGTATTGACGTGTGAGCCACAAAGCTGGCATGCTTGAACTTTAAAAACGAACATGCTTTGTGGGCTTACATGAAGGGGCGTGTGTGTGTGTGTGTGTGTGTGTGTTGTGCATTTACATTTAACATATCACCCCCCCCCCCCTTCTTTTTTTTTCTTATTTCTGAGTGGAATGAATTTATAAAGCATCTAATTCACGTGCCTTCCTTTGTTTACAGGAAGACAACATCCCCCTCCCAGTCCAGAGTTCCCGAAATGCATCTCTGATATTAAGAAAAATACTGTCTCTCCAGGTAACATCATCATGATCTATGAGTTTTTATCAGACACTGGTGCCCATTCACACAATGACTTAAACTGGACACTTATAGTGTGAATAGTGTGAAATTTTAATGCATGTTATAACTAGCTAAAATGTTGTTTTTTTTTTGTTTTTTTTTAAATGTAAGCTATGTAGAGCATTTCCCACTCATAAAGCCTGTGGCATTTCCAAAGTGGCTACATGCACTTAGGAGGCACCGTTCTCATGGAAACGCTCCTGTACTCCCACTATAGAAGCAGCCCACCTGCTTCAGATAAACGCATTCTGATGATAAAGATACACCAGCATTCTGTTAGATATCTACTGACAGATCTTCTGCATATGTTTAATGTTTCACCAAATATCAGTGTTGCAGGATTAGCTTACGTAGAAGAAAGACATTTGTGAGCATCCTCAGCTAACACGGAACATCATCAGAGCATTCAGTCGTGTATTTCAGAAGTTCTATGAAGGTTAGGCTGTGCGGGGAATAAAACACGATGTGGTGTGCTATTATAGGAAAATAATCAATGATAGGATAGTGTGATATGGTCCTACACTGAGCGGTGATCATGTTACCACCACGAAGTGGATTATTTTCCAATAACTCCATTTTATTGCTTTTACACTACAGCAATTTGCCAATGATTATAATTTGTCATTTATTAATAACTGACATGTCAAGCTGTTTACCATTTATTGTTACATTAATGTTATGGAAGCAAGTTAGTTCACGCTATCACTTACCTTATAGCAGCTATAAATGGTCGTTCCTTCACCAGGCTCTCATTTTTTTCCTCACTCTTGAACTCAATAAGACAAAACAATGCATCTTGTCATGTCACACAAAACCAGAAAGTCTAAACTCTTTAGAACTGACACCCAAGACTCCTTACATAAATGCTAAACGTCTATTACAGAAAGTTTCACCATATCAACAATTATAAATAATGACACATTAAAAAATCTGTTTATTATTAGCCTTAGATTATGTGGCGCATCCTCCGTACAAGTTCCTGTGAATTAGCTGTTACTATAGAAACAACATATTATAACAAGTACATTAATATAAACCTGTGATCTAAAGTCAGAGCTGCTGTTATAGAAGATTAATCATCACCTTCTGACCAATCAGATTCAAGACTTCAACAGCTCAACAGGTAAAATACCAAAATAACGTTCCTGCAAAAATTCTTAACATGTTGCATCGCAATGTTCTTAGAGCATTTCTTCCACAACGCTTCTGTTAGATACAAACTAGCATTGGCAGCGATTTTGTAGGAACATTTATAAAGATTCCCAGAGAACTGACTGAATGTTCTTAGAGGCAAAAGTTCCTAGAATCAGAACGTTCGGAAAACGTTTCATTAACCTAAAATTGTTACGTAGGTCACCTCCATGAATTAATGCAGTCATGAATATAAAGATGCACTATATTAGATCAAATATTCTGTCTTTCATTCTCAGTTGTGAAATGACTTGTGATATTCCTGATAAAAGTAACTGACAGAAGTAAGTTGTTTGGTCAAACTGTGATCTGCTAATAAGACTCCTTTCTGTTGATAACATTACCAGTTTAGCAGGATCAGTGAGGAAATAGGAACAGCTCCAACCATGTCTCTAACATCTCTAAAGTGACTTTAAAGAAGACGAATAATTCATACAGATCATTGAGTAAACAGAGGAAAAAACACATAGTGGTCCCAGTATTCGCAATTCATTGTTATGTTTTCCAAGCAGGGCAGTCTGTAGTCAGTTCAGCACCAACCAGCTTTCTTGTAAAGGTGGCCTCCTGATGTTAGAGCTCATATTTTTGCAGGCTTCATGTCTTCCTTAATGTTGAGAACCATTACTCACAGCTTGAGTTAATCTTACTGTTTTTTAGCAGACTGAAAATAATCACAGTCTTGCTGTGGGCAGAATTCAAGAAGCGGTTCATTTCCAACACTGCAGCTTCCATTGTGTGCCGTCTTGGTCCTTCCAACAGCCTTTATAATGTATGGATTAAAATTTTTTTGCACAGTGTATGATTTGAAAAAGCCCTGTATTACTTGCTGTTTGGAAGGACAAAAAGTCATCCAGTATAGCGTGCAATGAAGGTGAAGGGGAGAATCTTATAATGTAAGTAAGCGTAGATTTGATGGCAGTAAAGATAGGCTTGATGTGGTCCTGAAATGAAAAGAGGGTAATAAGCAGCATTTCAGGTGATTTTCGAGTCGACTGGATTGAAACGATTGCCAGAAAGAATGTAACTACAATCATCTTGGCATGATGCATGAACAAATATTTCACTACTATACCAGGAAAGAGAGGGTCAGAGTCTGAAAATATTGTGCAGGTAGGCAGCATGGATAGTAGAACTGATATGGAGCTCAAAGGATCTTTTGGCTCTAGGATGACACCTAGACTTTTTACACTGGAAGAAAAGGGAACCATTGTGCTAGAGATGTCAGGGCTAGGGGATTTGGTGTGTGTGTGGATTTACTACCAATGAGAAGTATTTCAGATTTTTATCATGCACATTTTAAGACAATTCAGTCTGAGTCATCCTACTTTGAACATACACCAGACAGGAGGTCTGGAGATATTAGGGGAAGGGCCAGTGACAAGTGGTTTGGTGGAGATGCAAAGCTGGATATCTTTGATATTGTGGTGTCTCATGGTACATCCAAGGGGAGCACTTCCAAGCAACTGGCCCTTTCATCAGGAGATCGTGAGTATAGATCCATGGCAATGTACAGCCATCTATGACCAGGAGTCAAGACAGCAGTAGTGGCCATGCTTTTTGGATGGGACAGATAACATATCTCTCCCCCCATCAATCACAGTGACACCAGCCAATCAGGGGCTCAGGTATGCAAAAGAAGGTAGATAGCACTTTCCTCCATGTGTGTTACGTCGCACTGTGATGCTGCATGAGCAACAGCTCAAAACAAATTAATAAGTTGGTTTCCCGTGCCTTGGAGGAAGCATATGTTTGTCCCACCCTGTCCAGTTGGTAGCTGTCATGTGATAGGGAGTTAGCTAGTGGATATTGGCAAGACCAAATTATGGAGAAAATGGGGGAGAAAAAGTTCAGCTGAGATCATTTGCTTAAATATGGGAATTATCTGTTAGATAAAATAAGTGAACACTAACACTTAACTAACCAAGGCTATGGTTTTAAGCTGATGTCAGAAGCACAGGTCGCCGTTTCTCTGTATGTGTATTTTGCTGTTGTGGTGTGTGTGGGTGTATATGTATATGTATATGTCTGTTTTTTTTACCATCTCTTTTGTCTAATAGAGTGTGGTCATCTGGGGACAAACAGCATACCGCTTCTAGATCAGCTTAGTCAGCATTCTTAGTCTATAGCTTGACACCCAAACCACTATATTTCTCTTCTGAGCTTTGTCTAAAGATCTATCTGCCCATTTGACGTTCCAGCCCCATAAGGTCCAGTCAAGTGAGCCACGGACTGCATTTAAAATGTCCTTTACTTCATCAGTCTGGGCCAAAATGGTGCTATCATTCAAGTGGTACTCTCGATAATTGCCTTTTTTTTTTTTTTTTTTAAATATGATTTGAAATTGTTTTCACTTTGAAATTTGCCACTTTAATAACAAAAGCCTTTACAATCCTATGATTTATCCCTACATTGTCGAACATTTTGCAGTTTTTAAACTGTAATACAAATCCCAGACAAATGAACAAATCTCAGAAAGATCCATTGTGTGAAGAGCTCTGTTATTCTCAGCTAGAGCATTTGTGTGCACTTCTCAAACCAGTGCTGTGTAGCCTAGCTCAATATTACAATACAGTCCATCAGCAGTGAATTGGATTAGCGCTCTTGTTTTCATGGTTTAATATCTGCATGCTGCTTGCTGGTAGCATTTGTGTGTGAAGTTGCTGGAGCGTCGATCAGCAGACCTGGTGAACAATTCCTCTGCGTTCAGTGAATTATTTCCACTTGATTGGTGCTTGAATCTCTCCTGCATTCTCTCTCCCCTCTCATTTGCCCCCTTTCTTGACCCACATTTTATACATGTATATATGGTTTTGAACAGAAAACTGATTCTTTGTACCTTTGCATAATTATCTTTTCTCAGCTCTTGTAAACTGTAAATTGTAAAATTGTAAATTCACAGTTGGCCACTTAGAAAGCTCCATTAACAAAATATTTGTTGCTTATTGTTTTGGGAACCTCCAGGAACAAACAATCGCTGGGCTTTCGTCTCATCTCAGAGCAGATATTGCATACTATTCGTCAAAGTCGGGTGCTCCTCAGCTGGCGCACAGAGGGGCAGAAAACAGCTTGACCCTTTTATCCTTTACAAGTGACTCACTTTGTTCTTTGGTTTTAAACCATCATAAACACAGCCTGCTTTTGCCTAGGAGCATTCCTCCAGGCTAGATGGACAGTGGCATAAATGATATTTGCAGTGCAGAGGAACAGCTTGGCATCTGGTAATAATAAGAGCAAATCTGCTACACGCATAAGGTGCTACATTGAAAATTCTGAATGTGTAAAAGGGAGCAATGTTTGCATGGCTGAAATTTGTTTATCCAAAAGAAAAACGCAAAAAAGCAGAGGGTGGTCATGGTTTTATACACTGCAAGCATAAATAGGCTTCTGGTTGCTATCCGTGGTGCTGAATCTACATGAGCTGGTTGGATGTTCCATGGAAAATAGTGTAGAATATTAAAATAGGAATAGAATATTTAAAATGTCTATATCAAACTCTAGTGAAAAATAAAGAACATTAACAAATTCTGAATGAAAAAATACCACAATTTGATGAGTCCTACCTAAGACCTGTACAGACATGTCTTAATATTCAGAACTTGTTTAATTGACATCCCTTCATGGTAGTCAATCAGAGCTAAGTACATTGGTGCAAGCAGGGAAGACTAAAATGATTCAGCCATACATGTATAAACCTACCAAAGTGTAGAACAGTCACAGTATGATATACTTTCTAGTTTTGCTTTACCCTTGCTAGTTTTCTTTCACTTTCTAGGTTACTGACAATCAAAGAGACTGTTTATGGGGTAACATTTTAGACACATGGGAGGAGCAAGAAATAATAGTCTAGGGATTGGTGTGGATAACATTTAGGCAAGCTGCACTTGGGTGGCAAGGTGATTCATTGGGTAGCGTGACCTGTCTCACAGTACCCCCTGTGAGATCCTGAGCTTGATCCTGAGCTCGAATTACTGTCTGTATGGAGTATCACATGTTCTACCCGTGTCCAAGTGGGTTTCCTCTGGGTTATCCTTGTGTCTATGTGGGTGTCCTCTGGGTTTCCTCCCACTGTCCACAAACATGCTGGTAGTTGGATTGGCCATGCTAAAGTGCCAAAGTGTGAATTAGTTTGTGATTGTGCGTGTGCATTGTGTATATTATAGATACACAAGACCAACCTACTCACAGAGCAAACAATGATTTATGTTGCCTGAGGCTTAACCAATGCAGTATAAGCGTAAGAATCTATTCTACCAAAAGTAAAGGTGGAATGAAATGTTCTTGTTCTGTGCTCTGTTGGGGTGAAATGATGTGTATGTCATGAACACTGTTTCACATTTACAAGTTAGTAACAATTTACCCAAACCAAGCATTACTTTATTCATCTTCATATACGATTTTCTAGTCAGTGTTGCGATGGATCTAGAGGCTATCTCGGGAGAATTGGGTGCAAGTTTTATGAAAAGTTATAAGTTAGTAGTTATACTTTTCATACAGCTTTATACACTCACCTGTACACAAGGAGTACCTGTACACCTGATTATACATGCAATTATCCAATCAGCCAATCATATGGCAGCAGCACAATTCATAAAATCACTCCAATACAGGTCAAAAGCTTCAGTTAACTTTCACATCAAAGATCAGAATGGGGGAAAATGTGATCTTAGTGACACTGACCATGGCATGGTTGTTGGATTATTTATTATTTATGTATTTATGTATGATTATTTATTTACTCCAATTGGATTATTGGAGTATTTGAGAAACTTTTGATCTTAAGCAACAGTTCTCAAGGGATTTTCAAGCAAACAGTCTTTAGAGATTACATATAATGGTATAAAAACAAAAAACATTCAGTGAGCGGTGGTTCTGTGGCATAAACGCCTTGCTGATGAGAGAGGTCCTAGCAGAATGACAAGAGTGGTTCGAGCTAACATGAAGTCTATGGTAACTCAAATAACCACTCTTTACAACTGTGATGTGCAGAAAAGCATCTCAGAATGCACAACATGCTAAACAGGGAAAAGCAGGAATCTGAGGCTACAGTGGGCACATGCTCACTGAAACTGGGCAATTGAGAATTGGAAAAAGACGAGAGATGTTTTTCTTCACACAAACAAACAAAAGAGATGTTTTTCTTCACACATGCCCATGATTGTTCAAATTTGTACACATTGTTAATGAGATTTGTAGTATTTGGCATAAGCATAATAATTGTTCTGGTCCCACTGTGGACTGAGGCATTTGTAGGAGCATAGCCAGTCTGTGTAATGATCTAGTCACTCTTATTTGGGGCCAATCTGTCAACACATTCACTGTAGATCAGTGTCTGTTGAGCACTGAGTTGACTGGGGAGTGGGAATGTGAAAGTGCCAGGACACCGATCTCCCTGCCTCACCTTGAGTGCAAGATGGAGTCAGAAGTCATTGCGTTCCATCACTATGCAGAGCATACTTAAAGAAGAGGCAGTGCCTTTCACCACTGCATTCTTATCTTCATATATCATTCATTCATTCTGTCTGCCTCTTCCTCTCCCTCTCTCTCTCTCTCTTCCTTGAGGCTAACAGATGCAATATGTGCAGCATTTGTCCGACTTTGCTCTTCTCTCTTACTCTCCCTGAATGTAAATTAAGAAGTGCTATGTGTACGTTGTGTTGTCCCTCTCTCACCCTATAGCACACTGATGTGGGATACAGCACTGCCACACAGCTCTGTGAGTGTTTTTACACATGGCTGGGCAATCTCAGTGGGTCTGCTCAACATAATGCCACAGCCCCAAAAATACTGCTGCCGCACTCTGCAAACTTCAAACCCTTCAAACAGCTTTTATCAGTGGTAAACTATCATTGAGGATTGAGAGATCCAGCTTATTTGCAATTTTTCAGTGCCTTTCACCAATATCTGAAGCAGGTGAAATGTAGCCTGGTTCAGTTTTAGCATAATGTTTTTAATTCTCAGATTAAGGCATTTTAATTTATACACCCATCCAGGGTGTATTCCCACTTTGCGTCTAGTGTTCCTGGGATAGACTTTGATTTTACCATGACCCTGACCAGGATAACGCATGAACGAATGAATGATTCTCTCAGTTGTAAAAATGACATTGAACTGTTCACAACAGACAAGTGCTGTGTTTTTATAATTTATCACTTTAACGAAGATCCAGTAGATCAGAAAGCAGGGTCGCTGTGGGGGGACTGAAAATCTCCACCATCATATCACTTCTTGCTTAGCTAAGCACAGCTGTGCACCTGTAATTACACAATTAAAGAAATGCAGATTCAAGAGGTGTAACAGATGCAGATAGTGCTTTGAATCCCATAGAATAGAGTAGACACAATTAATCATATTTTATTGGGCTTCAAAGTGGCACGACAGAAAACTATTGGCCCTGCTGGGAGATTGGGAGTTCAAACCCTGACCATACCATGGCTATCCATGGGCAAGAGTCCAAGAGAGCAAAACTGCTGTGCTTGCTGGGTGCGAGGAATGGCATTACTCTCTGGTATTTTTTTCTAGTAGTTGTTGTATGATATGGGTGGGAATTGGTAAATTCACAATTTTGGAGAAAATGAGATTTTAAAAATGATTCTTAATTTATTTATTCTCTGATTTTTATGCCATCTTTCTCCCAATTTGGTCATTCCCATTCTCACTCACTACCTAGTTCTCTTCTATTGAATGACAGCTACCAACTAGGCAGAGCGAAGGCTAACGCATGCTTCATCTGCCACTGCTTCTTTTTGAATTCCTGCTCATTCTACGTCACAGGCCTTAACAGCTGAACACACTCAGAGGAAAGCACTAACTGGCCTCTTCCACATGATTGGCTAGTGCTGCTCTGCTTGGCAGGGTTGGATGTAAATTATAATGCTATTCTTCACACCAGGGCCAATTATTCTCTCTTGGATTCTGAGCCACACAGATGACTGCAGCATTGTTGAGGTGTAACCTTGTGATCTCCTGGTGGTAAGGCAAAGCCTTTATAATCACAAATCATATTTTAAACATGACCACAATTTTTGGATTCTTTAGATTAATAAAAAAAATGTACTGTGATATTGGTGAACTTAGAAAAGTGCTTTTTAACTGCCACTGAGGGCATATATTTGCACACCCCATTGTTTTTTAAAGGAAAATAGGAAAATGTACCTCTGTTTTAAAAAAAAAACTCTAAAATGTTAAAAATGTAACACAGAAGAAACATTTGAGGGAATTCAAAAGCTGTTCAGTGGATACAAAAATATATGAAAGCCACTATATGCAAAACCTTTTTTCACTATTCACACCAACATACCATTTACCACTGTGGTGGCATATTTATTTATTGCTTTTTATTTAGAGTCAAATTGTATTTATATTATTTATATTTAGCATTTTAAACATTTATTTACGTGAAGGAATATCGGACTTAATGACCAGTATAAAATAAAATGCAGTTTCTGTTCATTCAAAATGACAAAATGGTAATGTGCAATAAAGCCAGTCTGCAAATTAGCTGAATAATTTTGATAACAGTGAATTGTGATAAAAGAGATAATTGGGCATGTAGCCCCAGTGTGGAGTTTGGCCTGGAAACAGTGCTGTGTGTGTGTGTGTGTGTGAATAAACCCACTGCACTGTGTCTAAAAGCTTGAAATGGTGAACCGATCGCCTGGTGGTGCTTTTGAACAGACAGCCGCTTGTGTACAGGCACACACACACCGAGGTGAATAGAAAATACCAGAGTAAATGCTTAGGGCAAATGTCACCATGCTGCAAGGAGCTGGATTTGGGAAAAAAAGAGAAACAGGTGTTACTTTTGGCTGGCAAATGCCACATGCAGCCAGTTGAAGGAGAGCAGCAGGTGACCTTTTCCAAAAGTGTTCAGCCCTGCCTTTAGGTGACCAGCTGGCGCTCAGGCATTTCGATTATAATGAGAACAAAAGTACAGAAAACAGGGACTCGGAGGGGACTGATATTGAGCTGGTTCATTTTTCGTTCAACAATGAAATGCCTGCTTGATGAAGACATTGACTGTGCTCCTGATATGATGACGGTGATTATGAAAATGAGTGCATGGCGGCAAATTTGCCTATTGAGAAAACTCACTTAACACACACTGTTCTTGTTGGGAGTATTTTGAACGGAGACAGCTGCGTCATTAAAGCCCGCCTGAGCTGAACATTTATTACACAGTTCACAAAGTCCTTTTTCTCATATCTCACAGCAACACCTCAGCAGTAATGTGCCACCATCATTACACAGTCTTGCGATTGGTTTTGCAAATGCGCAATATTTTACTGAAGCTGTGAATGGGGGAGCTAAAGCATGCTGGCCAGAGGAAATGAAAGTCCAAGGTGGTCCAACAGTCAGCTCAACAGTCAGGTTCTGGTTAAAGGCCTAGCTATTTGCATGTTCAACACAGCTTATTATGATACATTTAAAGCACAGTCTTCTGCTGCAAGTTTTAAGAGCAGCTACCCTTCCTGTCTATGAATGCTGCATAGTGAGTGATGACCATTTCACTTCTGATTGATTCAGCCACTTGAATAAAACACACAGGCTGGGACAAAGATGTATTGCACGTCCAGCCACCTGCCTTTCAACCAGTCTTCTGTTATTTGAGACTACTCATATGAGATGCTAATAATTAGCATGTATAATCCTCAGACATGTGGAGAATAACTAATAATTTGAGGAACTAATATACAGTAAATACCTGGCCATTTAAATGTTGGCTCCAAAAGAGGTATGAAAATTGCAGCTAGGTACATTTACAGTTTAACTTAAGTTTGTTAACGCAAGTCAGTGTATGTCTATCAGACCATATATACTGTGTGTGTATATATATATATATATATATATATATATATATATATATATATATATATATATATATATATATGTCATCCCCATTTCCTCTCTGTCTCTAAATCCCCCTGTTTAGTTGTTCTCATCCTCACCTCATCCAAAGCGTACGTAAAGAGCAAACATTCTGAGCTGGCTGGAGAATGAAAGAAAGCAAAGATTATGCTTGAACTCAGTTTTCTCTGCCAAAGTCATTCCTCATTTCTTCCTGTATAGCATTTATCAATGTAAATAGTGATTCATTTTTTAAAAAAAAGGAGAAAATGTAAACCAGACAATATTGTGAAGGGGTGTCAACGAATGTTACCTCATAATAATGGATTTTCTTACCTCTCACAATAATGGAAACATCTGAGTCACAAATATGACACAAACCCGTATAAATGTTCAGTTTGCATTATCTTGACAAGGTATATACTGCATACTCTGCATGACACACTATTTGAGAGCAGTCTGGTCTATTGATTCTATGCAATTCAGTATATAAGACCCCCCCCCAAAAAAAAAACAAAAAAAACATCCGGCTATTGATGGCCCTCCTAAGAGTTATTGTTGCTTTATGAAATTACCTGTCATATTATTCGGCTGTTTTCTCGCCAAATACCCATCTTGGCTTCATATTGCTATTTCCAGTTTAGTGTGCACATGAAGGATATGGAACTTCCCCATTATCTGATCTCAACATGGTAAATGAATACACCCCTAATGATGAAATATAATGCGTGCCACATTAAAGTGCCATTAGAAAAGCCTGGCTTCCTTCCACCGCAATTACAGAGGGATACTGATGAGGGGCTGCTGTCGAGTCACAGCCAACTGATGAAAAGTATAGATAAGAAAAACTGTTTTTTTTTTTTGTCCTTAATATGGCAATGCAGCCAGAGGGAACAAGCTTCTGTTCTGTTGTTAAATACTTTGTTGACCTGACTCAGTTGTTCTATTAAATGGCAAGGCTCAGCTCTAGCAGGCTGTGTTGTGTGAGTGGGTATGTGTGTGAGTGTGTGTTACACCACAGTGTACCCCATTGATCCACTGGCTCTAATAGATTATCATTATTATGCTTGCACTGGTATTTATACTGTTTCAGGGAATGAAACTGACAAATAATTGCCTGCTTTTTCATATCAGCACTCTTGTCATGAATATGAAAAAAAGTATAATGCAAGTTCTGTTCTAGTGGAGCCCTTCAGACTAACAGATGGTTCAACTGGCCTTG
The DNA here is from genome assembly GCA_037576675.1 of Pangasius sanitwongsei. NCBI lineage: Eukaryota > Metazoa > Chordata > Actinopteri > Siluriformes > Pangasiidae > Pangasius > Pangasius sanitwongsei. The sequence continues at coordinate 5,154,600 of CM075017.1, read as the reverse complement.
GTGACACAACCAGGGGAAAACTGACATGCCATTTTATTTCACTTAAACCCTGCACTCTTGGTTAAACTCAGCTCTTGTGTGTGGAGGGAGCTCAATTACGATTGAGGGAATGCTAGACAAACATTGACTGCTGGAGGATAAAGAAGAACTGGGGTTATTGGAGGTGCTATAATTATTGACTGCATTTTCTGGAAAATGTCCTCACAACCATTAAAAATCAAAATGCACACATATATTGCTGTCTGTTTTGAAACGCTTCAACCTGGTTTAGGATAGACAATATCACTTTGCTTCAGTGAAAGTGTGTGGGATGCTTTAGTGCATTTTTGTAAATGTAAATTGAGAAAATGGGGAGAACAGTGCTTTAGGGAAGAGTGTGAAGAGAGTCAGAAGGATTAATAGTAGCAGGAAGGTGGAGGTTACAAGAAGGGACATAACTGTGAAATAGATTCCCAGGGCAGTGAATGTGCATGGTTTCTGGGAATCAATTTGTTTTAAGAAATTCAGACTTACAACTTTATTCCTAAGGACATATTGTTATGAGGGGGTGTTTAATGCAAGAAATACTACTGAGGTTTGCCAGGCCTGGAGTCTAGAATACCGGAATTTATAGCACACACTTTTCAGAAATAGACTCAGTCCTGTCAGTGCTGAGATTCAGTTAGTAATCATTTAGGGACTGCGCTTGATGCCATTTTTCTTTTTTTTTGTCACTTCGATTCCCTGAGATAGCTTACCCAAGTATAAAGAGTCTACTTCGGATTCCACCGCCACCCCACAGCCCACAAAGCCCATGTCTTTTTGCATGCTTTTTTTCCTCAGCAAAGAGATGTGGGTTCAACATGAACACAAATTCAGAGAAAGTGCTTAGAGGTATTCATTAACAGTGACAACATGATAATGGGGAAGTCCAGCCAGCTGTTCTGCTGGTCAGGAACGAGGTTCTGGTGGAAACAGAGAATCAAAATCTCGGAGAGTGAGAGGATCTTTATAGGACCATCGCTTGGGATTTACTCTTACCAGCTGTGTATCATCACTTCTTGCTAATGAGAATAATCAGTTTTGCCATCCTATTAGAATCATCCTACTGTGCAGTATTAGTTTTTATTTCTTGAAACAAAAAGTAGTCAGCAGGCAAGGAGTGAAAACATTGAGAACTGGTCCATCGGAGTAGAAACATACCATCATGGAACATACCATCTTTCATTAAGCATAATTTATATTTCATAACACTGGGGCTGGGTGAGCATGTAAGTAACGACTAGTAAGTCAGGACTCACAGACAGAGAGATGCTAGTGCAGGGCAACTGAAACAGGAGGACTAGACAATAAACCTACCAAAAACATGGAATGAAAAGGCATAAACTAGGCAAATCAAAATTAGTGGGACAATATTATACGAAACTGTTCAGAGTTTAAAAAGGCATGTAATGATTGTGATCAGGGATGTGTAATCAGAAGCATGGGGTCGTTCAGCTGACATGGAGAAGCTGACTGGGGATCATGGGTAATGTAGTTACAGATAGCCTTTATGTAAGTGAAAGTGTAAGTGAAGTAGAGTACAGTACAGAGCAATCATTTTCTTCATATTCCAAGAATTGTTAGGAAACTGGGGTCAGAACCATGATGTGGCCTATTTGGGGCAGTTGAGGATTAAGGGCCTCGCTCAAGGGCCCAACAGTGCTAGCTTGCCCATTCTGGGATTTAAACTCACAAAGTTCTGATGAGTAGCCTGACCTGAGCCACCACTGTCACTAAAAACGCACAACGCTGCTGATGTGACATAAGTATAAATAAGTAAATTATATTTATAAAGCACATTTAAAGCACTATGTTTTGACCAAAGAGCTATACATAGCTATATGTAGTTTTTATTTATTTATTTATTTACATTAATTACCACTCTGCTGCTCTAAACATGAATCACAGAATATGTATTAAACCTTTCCCAAAAGCTATTGATTTAAGGTATGTTTTGAGTTTGGACTTAAGAAGGGATACAGCTCGAACATGTCTGCAAAAGCACTTTTTATTTTAGCCAGGTTTGAGGATCAGGAAGGTGTAAATGGAAGGGCCTTAAGGAAAGAATATGTAGAGAATATGCCATATCTGCCATTTAAAAGAGTAGCTGTCTATTTATGGCTTTAATAACAAACCAGTGCTTAAGCCAAGTTCTAAAGGGGAGCTAAAAACCATGGAAATGCAAGCCTTCTTCTTTTAAACCAACAGTATTCAGGATGTATAACTTTGAACTGGCTGTAGATGTGAAAGAGATGACAGGCTGATCTCAACATAGAGTGTGTTATAATAATCCGTGTGGAATTAAATAAAAGTATGGATGACTTCTTTGAGGTTATATCAGGTAAAAAACAATGGTTTAATTTTGGTGACAGGGAGAAGGGTTAATTATATCTGCTGGAGCTTGAAGTTTTTTTCCTCCCCATTTTCTTCCAATCATTGCCAATTTCCACCCATTAGCTAGTTCACCCCTATCATACAACAGCTAGGTGAAAAGTGAAGTGAGTCATCCCAGCTTCTTAAACCTTGGCAGGTGTGTATGTAATCTGAACACTGTGTTCACATCAGGCTGTCATTAGGGAGAAGTTACACTCCTGCAGCTACAATTAAATAAAATGATCCCTAAAAACCATTGAGAAGAACCCTGTGGGGGAAAAAAACCCAGACGAATCTCATCTCTGGTGCCAGCAGGAAATGAAATATCTTCAGGTTGGTAAATGATTCCATAGTAAGCAATTCACTGTACTGATTTTCAGTAGCTTCTATCATTATAGCAAACAGTTTGACTTCATTTATGTTGCCTTCTCAACTGCAGGATGGTGAATTTAAACCAACTTTGCTACTAAGCTAATTTTGCATATTATTAAAAAATGAACACCGAAGGTTTATTATTTATTCTCTACAGGTGCCATTTTTTCTTTATGTGAATCATAATATTATAAAACCTTGGCTCGGTATTCGTTGTGGGACTGCAACACACAAATAGTCAGAAGATTATATAATCTATTATACATGACAATATCCAAATTATTCCATTATTATTCCACCTTATAGGCACATTATGGGTTTGATGAAGTAGCTACATGCCACAGCAAAACAGATCATTTCACTTTGAAATCATATACCAGTGGTCAAAATGTCCATAATGGAATATTTAAATACAATTAAATGTAACCTGAACTTAAAATGTTAACTTACTTACAACCTCACAACCTTACTTGTAATCTTCAGAACCACATATTGTAGGAAATGTTAAAATTTCACTATGTGAGGGGCATGGAGATCTTAAAATGGACGATGGAAATAGCAGGACATTAGCATTTAAAACAACTGACTCAAAAGCCTAGCAGCCTAATATGTTAATTGTCCATTTATAAAATTAAACAAACAGACAAACAAATAATTGGGCTCTGCTAATACAATGTTCCTGTTAGCTAAGCAAGAATGGTAGCTAACTAGTTCAATTTACATGATAGCAGCCAAGGGGCGCTGAATTACACAACTTCCCATCAGCCCCAGCATGTCTCGTTTCACCTTGATTAGCACCACTATATAAGTTCCTGTTTTGCAGCGTCTCACTGTCAAGATTTTGTTGTTGTCAAGTTCATAGTTTGCATGTTTTTGCCTTGTATCTCCTGTTCTGGTTTATGGGTGTTGTTTTTGCTGTTTTGGTTATTTGTTTATGCTTGACATAATTAAAATCTGCACAAATCCCTTGCATAAATTAGCTCGCTAGTACCTGGCTGGTTTTAAGTAGTCTAGGTTAGGTTACCCTTCAGCTGAAACTGTCTGATCCAACTAAATTATATCAGCTAGTTTAAATAAATAAATAAATAAATAAATAAATAAATACTTATCAGCATTCACGGGTGTGTTGACAGCTGGCTGAATTCTTATACTCCACCTAGCTTTGATGCATATTGCCTGGGACAAATAAGATCAGATCACAATGCGGACAGAACGCAGAGAAGAAAAAGAGCTGCTATATACCAAATGTAAGTGCAAGGGAGAGATCAGATTGTTTGTTATACAAATATTGATATTCAGATGCTCAGTGCATGATAATGCAGAGGTAAATGAGGCTTGAAGAGATGCTAAAGATCAAATTGTTTATACAGGCTTCCTATCTTATTGTTTCATCCTATAGCCCACGAAATCATTATGGCATCCTAACTTCTCTAATTCTCTCTTTACCCTTTTACTAATTTGTACTTGCTCTCTCAATTATTCTCTTTGTTCTCTTTAGCCTGAGCTAAACATGCACACATACTCTCACTCTTCCAGTCCTAATAACAACTACACAAGAACACATGCATTAATAATTGACAGCTTTTAAAGGCAGTTAGATTAAGAATGAAACACTTTTAAAATAACTGTAGATTTGTAAAACGTTGCACCGTTTTGACTCAGGTTATTTATTTTAAACTCACACTCGCTATTACTGTAGAAGAGGGGTGTGAAATTGTTCAGTAGGGCATTAAGCAGGTCTGCATGTGCTGTATTTATTCATTTGGCAGGCGTTTTATGCAGCGCAAACACTGCAGCTTTCCACCAATTGACCAACATCCAGTGCAAAACACAGGACACACATACACACACACACACACACACACTACTACCATTCAGTGTTACGAATACTGCTCACAGAGCCATCAGTCACTACAAGTGAAACAATTATGATACAATAATAATTATAGCCAGATCAAGTCCCATATTGGTTTCAAAAGTAAAGACATCATCTTTTGTTTTTTCAGAAAAGTACTGATGGAAGGACGTGCTTCAGAAAATTGTATTCTCCTATTTGAAACCAAATACTATGCATGCAGTGCCTTTTATGCATCCCTAATAACAATATTTAAGTACATTAATAGCATTTAAAAGCCTTGTTGCAAGAGAACTTATTTTCTAGCAAGAAATGTATAATCCCATTAAGGCCTTGCTAGACTTTCCATATAATTTACAGAGCTTCTTTGTTTTCCCCATGTCTGTTTATTTAATATAAACAAAATCTATATAATATTTCAGACTAAGCAAGTATATGTGTGGTGGTCTGGGAAAACCTGTCAGATGTTCATGTTGCTGAATTCTGGAAAACAGAGTTCTTCACTTCACTTCAGTGTTCCTATTATATATTGCCAATTTTCTTGTATTAAGAAACTAGTATTTTCTACTACTATTTTCAATTTTACTGCTTTTAGAAAGTGAGTAAAGCATTAATTGAATTCTGTGGAACTTTGTGGTAATATCAGAGACAGTATCAACATGGCTGGAAGCCATTTGGGATTTGGCCTACCTCTATTACAGAAACTGCTGTAAAGAATTATGATGTACAGCAACTGAAGCAACCTTAAAAAAAAAAGTTCTTTTTTTGTTATTTTAGACCGCCAATTATTATAAAGATTTGAAAAAATGATTTCAAATCCATGTTTAAAACATCAGCTTGACAATCTATTTTGGGTTAAAGGGTTCAAGGGTTCAAGTAGATAGGGATCTGTCTAGTCTTGAAATAACAGCCCTGGGTGTTGACAGCATTGTCTGAAACCATCTGCGTCAGTGTTCTCAGCAGTTGAGCTATGAGATGATGAGTACAACATTTTGAACCTCGTTTCCTCAGGAAATAATGTTAATTTGATGGATAAGGTTAGTCATTCTGTCTTTAAATAGGATCGGTGTGTTAATATAGTAAACTAAAACAGCATGCTAAATGTATCTCAAAGTAAATAATGCGAGCTACATATTCTGTGTGTAAGTATAAAGAATGTCAGTAATGTCAAGGTGCTCCCATTGTTTGTGTGTGTGTGTGTGTGTGTGTGTGTGTGTGTGAATGAGAGTGAGTGAGAATATGTCAGTACCCCTGCAGGGAACCATTCTTGATCTGATTCATTATAATGGTGTACATGTTGTTACACAGTGTGTAACCTAATACGCTAATGCTTTTTCATGTTTTGTGTATGTGTGTGTGCAGTGATGTACTTGTAAGCACTAAATATAAAAGTATCAACATCTGAAAAGAAGTCAGTTTAAATTCAAATGCATGTGACATATTTTAGGATTATAAGGTGCTGTGACTTACACAGCACAACAGTATACATATATAATTATTGTATTAGTGTAATTGTATTTTGCTTATTTGTTACCCCAGAACTTATGGAAACACCACCAATAAACTAGCGCTAACACAACTATTGAAACTACAGTAGCTGCCTTAGCAGAAATTAGCATAGCCATAGCTTACAGTGATTGGACAAAGTAAATTACTAGGCTTCAGCATTAACCACTGATATATGATGTTCTTAACAATGCTTTCTTGCAATGCCTGAAACTAAAAGAGTTTAGCTGAAGGCAATGAAGTAGGAAAGGCGCTGAGTAAAGCACTTATATTATCAATGGAGTCAGTTTGTTCACAAAGTGAACCTATGAACCTGTCAATTGATTGAGCTGTGTTGATATTGAAGTGGTAGCTACAGCTGCAGGTATGTCGTAAGTAAGGAATAAAACATGACACAGTGTGCTGTTATAGGAAGACAATCAATGACAGGGTGGTGACTCAAAAGTTAAGGTTCCTGATCAGAAGGTAAATGGTCTGTACTTATATAGCGCCTCTTAACCTTCTACAGTTCTACAAAGCGCTTTACACTGTTTCTCATTCACCCGTTCACACACACTCACATGCAAGGTGCTAGCCTGCCATCAGTAGCAACTTGGGGTTCAGTGTCTTGCCCAAGGACGCTTCAGCATGCAAAGGGGCCAGGGATCAAACCACCAATCCTGCGATTAGTGGACAACCCACTCTACCACCTGAGCCACAGCCGCCCCAAGGTCAGGGGTTCAAGCCCCAGCACTGCCAAGCTGCCACTGTTGGTCCCTTGAGTAAGGCCCTTCTAGGGATCCTGTATCATGGCTGATCCTGCATTCTGACCCCAACTTCCTAAAAAGCTGGGTTATACGGAGAAAGGAATTTCACTGTGCAATAATGTATATGTGACAAATAAAGGCTTCTTCTTCTTTGCCTTGGGCCGTTACCACACTGAGAAACTGCTAAGCCGTCCTTCCTGAAGGCTTTCACATGTCAGAAAAGTTAAAGTTAGACTCCTTAGAGTTAGAATAGGTTTTCTTTTTCTTAAAGCACAATTTTTAGTGGCTGGTAATGTTATTTATCCCGTTTTCACATTGGCACCAGTAAATCACGTTACATGGGTTCGCAGTGAATGGTTTAGCGCTTGTTGCCATGGTTTCACTGGTTGTGCCAGAGTAATGCAATATGGCCACACTAACTACAGCACGCTACAGAACGTATGTGAAACCAGCCATCTGACCATCAATCAGATGTCTTCCAGTTAAATATGACACGTCTTGTATGTTTGTTTTTTTTTTAAACACAAATAATTTTTTTTTATTCCTGCTAAAATAAAAATTCTGGAGGGAACTTGCTTGCATCCATTCAGCTTATCACTGTCTATAGTGTTGAAATAAACCGAAAGGTTTTGAGATTGCTGCCTCTTATGTGTGGCAAAAAAAACCCTGCCATCATTCTGTTTTGAGTAAATCAGACACTGTAGTTGAACATCGTTTCGCTTGTCAGTGCATAAAGTTAAAGTTTGCTCAAGTTTTTCTTGTTACTTACTCTGCCCAATTCATGTCATTATTAGGTGCCATTGTTCCACTTCCTGTTGCTGTAGATTGCCAGCTGTCACTGAAAATCAGGGCTGGAAAATACTTCCGTAATTGATACTTCCTTACTTTACTTAAGTACTATTTGGATGATTAGTGCTTTACTCAAATATTACTGAAATTGAATATTTGTACTCAAACTCAAGTAAATTTACAAGACAAAACATACTTTATACTCCTTAACATTTCATTTTGATCTTCAAAATACCTGTTAAAAATCTCAAATGCCATGACATATATTTCTTGACCAGTTGATTTGCCCATCAATTGTGTTCTCACTTATTTAAATTAGTAATCTTTTTTTTTTTCTTAAAAAACCCAATGAACTTCACATCAATGTCAAATGAAACTTTGCACAAATATGCTAATTGGTCTATGAACCAGTATTCTCTTTCACTTGAATGACAAAAAAGTTATACACAATGGCATGATTCATTTGCTTCCAGTATGGTTTTAAAAACAAAATAAAAATTTAGCTTCAATTATTAAGAGGCATGTTGAGGAAAGATTTAAGTTTGGCAAATTTTGCTCATTATTAAGAGGCATGTTGAGGAAAGATTTAAGTTTGGCAAATTTTGCTCAGTTACAAATATTTTCTTTTACTCTTGAATACAGTAAAGTAGAATTAGGGATCCAAAAATCTCTGCAAATGTATGTACTTGAGATTTTTGGATCCCTCCTTCTACTTTAAATTGAGTAAGATATTGTCATGTTGAAAATATATGACATCCACCTGCGTTGTCCTGTCATGTCACTGATGCTATGAGTGCAGGGTTGAACAACAAAGTAACATAAATAGCAGACAGGATTTACGGAGGTGTGTCATATTTTCTGGAGTGACGTGTAAGCAGGAAAGTGTGGTCTTTAAAATAAATTGTGTGTTTTCTGCCCTCAAAATAACAGCCAAAGAAACTACATTTTTCCCTGTGCAGCTATGGTTGGTGTTAGGTTGAGGGTTTATACTGCAAACAGGTGTGTCTAAGTGGGACAAGTGCATTAACCTTATTGAACTAGTGAGTTAATCCTAACATATAAATTAAAATTGAAGGTATTTTACTTACAACATCACAAGCAATGTGTTATTTGTTAAAACTGAGTTTTACAATGTAGCAGTGTTAGTCACGGGACAGAAAGCAAGCTCTCCATGTAAATGTGTAAATGTGTGTGTATGTGTGTGTGTCGGGGGTGTTTGCACACCTCCTCAGAGGCTGGATTGCAATGGCTAACAGCCAGACTCACTAATTGAGGGGAGACTCCGCTGAGTGCCCACAGAGGATTATAACCAGAGAATTTAAATGCTGCTATTACTCTATGGTTGCATGCACGTTAATACGCGCACACACACAGCATGCACACAATGTTGGGACTGCACTGACCCTATTGTATTGACAGTTAATGAGATGCATTTGTGCTGAGTGGTGAATAACAGTGCTGAGTTGGTACTTCACAGTGGTGTGTGGGTGTGTGTGTGTGTGTGTGTGTAGAGAGAAAGAGTGCGTGCAGGAATAATACAATGCATTAGTCTAATCATGCTTTTTTCTCACGCCAAACATAAATCTTATAATTGTCAACAGATTATGCACATTACATTGACTAAATCTCCAGCAGATCAAACGTCTTTCAGTATGAGCCCGTATAATGCTGCTAATCCCTAATCCCTCAGGCTGAAAACAGATCACATCGAAAAATTTGATTCAAAACAATTGGATTGTATCATCAACCCAAGCAAACAGAATTTCCTATTTAGATGTGAAGATGGTTTCTAGGGAGTTTTCAGCTGAAGGATGTTTATCCTCCGTGTCAAAAGCAGGGACTCGGTAGCTCCTATAAATCAACCCTGATTCATTAAACCTTGGAAATCATGTACAAATGCTTAGGCATCTGATCATGAAACTCTCTCATCGCATCAAAATGTATTTGTATTTGAACTGATGAATCGATTTCAGTCATGCGCTAACGAGATCCTGTCTATCATTCTCTTATTTACATATCATACTCATACCACGTGCCCTAAAGTAGCATCATATGCAGAACACTTATATGAAACTCTAATTTATACAGGTTTGCAGTAGTGAGTTAGTAGAAGGAAAGCTTGCAGTAGGCTTCAGCCACCAATGATGGACAGAGAAGTAGAAGTAGAACTCAGAATGCTGTTGTTCAGTGTCATTGCATAAATATGAGCTTACTGGTGATCGTAAATGAAAATATGGAATTATTCTTGTTTTCTACTTGGTCTTTCACCTCAAGGTTTGATGTTCCGTGTGTTCTGAGATGCTTTTCATCTCACCATGGTTGTAAAGAGTGATTATTTGAGTTGCTACAGCCTACTACAGCCTGTACTGTAACTCTAGAGACCATTCAGCATCAAAATCACAAGAGATCAGTGGTTTTTGAAATACTCAAAGCAGCCTATCTAACATCAACAAGTCACTGAGATCACATTTTCTCCCCATTCTGATGGACTGATGTTTGAAGTGAACATTAACTGAAGCTCTTGGCCTGTATCTGCATGGATTAGGGTTAGGTTTAGTACTATGTGATGCAAGGGTAGCGACCAAATAAAAAAAGTTTTAAAAAATCATTCCCTAAATCAGATTGCTGTAGTTCAGGTTCATGATATTGTTTTATGGTTTAGCTGAAAGATGAAACTGATGAATCTCACTGCTTGTAGCAAGCTAACTAGATAACTTTTCCATCCTTGGCACTTCCCAGTGTGTGCCTATCTGCTTTGTTACTATAACAACCAATGTAATGAGGACATTCGAATAAAAAGAATCAGATTTAGGAAATCAGATTTGCTCGTCTGTGTGAACGAAGCCTAAGGGACGTTGTTTTTAGATCTGCAGCTGCCTCCACTGCTGCGACCAGTCTGCTCCAGCTCCGCCAATTAAAGCAATCATTAAAGCAATAGTCTGCCTGATAGATGCTTTCATAAGGCTTCAATGGCACCATAAGGAGCAGTGCACACCATCCAGGAGCCACTGAAGATAATAAACATAGTCTTGCAATTGTACTCCCATAGTTAAGTTCCCTATCTATGGTCAGTTTAACCTGACTCATTGCTGACTGGTCTCTGAAGAGGAACTCCACTTAAGATGCCGGAAAACAGGATTTCTGGGAGATTAATAAACTCACAGTTGGATTTTAAGTAAGACACGCCTAGGTCGTTGACAGGCACACTGGCACAGAACTGGTGCCAGAGATGCTGGGAGCAATCCTGCCATTGCTATAAATAGCGTTAGCATCATGTGCAGCAGTAGTGGGGGAGCACGGCTTGCACTGACTGCAGGCATCATTCTGGGGACAGAAAGGAGGAGGAAATGAAGGACAAAAAAAAGTAATTCAGAGAAGGAGCTATGAGAATGTTGAGAGAAACAGATACAGAAACTGATAAGGATTTCAAGCAGACATCAGACATAATCAGCTCATGACAGTGTGACATTACTGACAGTGGCTCAGGGTTTAATCCCTTCAAACTGGCCCTGCTTCATCAAAGTTGTGTAGAATTGAGTGCATAGAATGGATCTGTGTGTGGCTCATTAAACTGTCATATGACATCAAACTAGCATCAATTTCATCTCAAATAATGTGCTTCAGCTTCATGAATGCAAGCTCCTCCTCGCTAGTCCCTTATTTGCATGCCATATGAATAGACCACGCCCCCTATTAACCCTCATATTACATCTAATGAACTCTAATTAACATAAAACATGCCCTAATTTATGCAAATGTTGTCATTGTCAGCAAATAAATGGAAAGTATTCAGTTGGGTACAGTTATCCAAGATCCGAGGAAATAAACTGAGTGGAGATAAATGAATTTCAGTGAAGTTAGAGGTGCTTGTGTCTAAAGTTGCTGCAAATAACAAAGTTCTTTTTCTGGATGTCTGAAAAAACTTTAAATAAAGTTAGCACAGTTTTAACTGAGGAAAAATTGTTTAATTTGTCTTTTGCAATACTTTGTGTTTTACTGAAACTAATGGTATCATGTATCATAATTATGCAAGTGTGCTCTGTTTCCGTCTCTAAAGCTTACCATACTCACACAAAACTGAACCCTTTTTTTCCTGCCTTACCTGCAGGTAGTGTTGTGAATTATTTATAGCTTGGTTTTTATTCATGTTAGTACTCAAATAGCTCAGATTAGACTGAAGGCAGATTTATATATATATATATATATATATATATATGTATGTATATATATACAGTACTGTGCAAAAGTCTTAGGCACATGCAAATAAATGCTGTAGAGCAAAGATGCCTTCAAAAATAATGAAACTAAATGTTTCTGCATTTAAAAAAAATACTATAAAGAGCAGTACTAAATGAAACAAAGTCAATATTTGGTGTGACGATCCTTCTCTTAAAAAAAAAACAGTAGTCTCAGGTGCAGTGTGTGCAGTTTTATAAGGAAATGAGCTGTAAGCGTTACTGAGCATCTTGCAGAAGCAGCCACAGTTCTTCTGGAGACTTTGACTGTTGCACTCGCTTCTTATTTTTGCAGCGAAACCCAGCAGCCTTCATTATGTTTTTTTGTCTGAAAAGTGTCTCTTATGTAATATGCTGCTTTCTTTACTGACATACAAACATTTTTCTGTAACATTTAATTTGTGCCTGAAAACTAATGTTTGGAAATCTAAAATGTGTTTGTACTGAATCAATAATGTAGAAGTCATAAAATAAAAATCCATAACAAAGTTTGTACTACTTTTGCACAGTACTGTATATATATAAGGAGAGCCAAGTTTCCATCATGAACAAATGTATAATATCCTGATATTCATATAAACATAACACTGAAAGAAATGTACCAGAATGAAAAATGTTTTAGTCTTGATATGAAAATATATAAAAACAAACAATAATAATAATAATGATGATAATAATAATAATAATAATAATAATAATAATAATAATAATAATAATAATAATTCAGCCCTCTGCCTCCATGTAAGAGCTTCATGGTGTCTGAACATAAATGTGGCTATAAACGTGGCTCAATTAAAAGACTAATAAGCTTCTAAAGATCTACATCTGCTACTCTGATTCACATTTACAAATTTATTGACATTAAACCCCATTACCGGTATTTTAATATGAGGTTCCTGTGCACTCAGTTGTGATTATTAACGTGATTTGATTTTTATTGTTATTACTTAAACCACTCTACTTACTATATTTGCTATGATTCATAATTATATTGATTTTGATTATTTAACTGCAAATCAAGCTTATGAATAATGTACACACCGTATGACTAGGCTTCTCTGATATCGATTTCTTCCTGAGAGCGAGTTACCATTTAAAACGATCGTGATATATTTTTTTAACTGCCCTGATCTGATAGCCTAGAAAAGACAGGAAAATGAGCCTTTCCACCATTCATGTTAAAGGATTGTATGCGAAGGGAGTAATATTATTGCTGCAGTCAGGAACTGTGGCAGTGGCATTTATGAAAACTCAGAAGGAGTTGGTGGAGATGGTGGCTTTTTAGGTGATTTTGCAGTAATGCATATAAAATAATTCTATATAATCCTGTTCCCAGTCGGTTGTCTAATGTCCACATGGCCGACATTTTCACGGCCAGAGGAGAGGAGAAAAACAAACAAACAACATATTTAATCACTGCTGAATTATTATCATTAGTAATATATTTGTAAAGGACACTTCATTTAGATCTGACACTTCATTTTAGGCCTATTTAATTTTCTTCGGTCAAAATTCTCTGCCTTTTTTACTCTTTTGAAAGTGCCATTTTTGACCACTTTCAGCCGAAATTTTTCGATGACACCCCTAATAAATACTATTAACTGATGTTAACTATATACTTTTCTGATGTTAGGCTAAGTCATACATACATAGATTTATTTTATTTCACATTAATGAACTCAAAACATTCTCCAATGTTAATATCAAAGAGTGCGAAACACCTGTGCAGAACATTCCAGATTGAAATATTGACTGGCTCGTCACCTGTTTTAGTGGGGAGAAAAAGACTGCTCTTACAGCATATTTTTGAGTACTCTGATGTTAAACTGAGGAGCTCCTCCATAAAATGTGTAAAGGTCTGGTAAAATAATATAATCAGAGTAAATGTCACTGGATATGCTGACATTGTAAAATTGTGTAGGGATGATTACATCGTAATATCGCACAAGCTCAACTCCGACCAGAAGTGAATTTGGTCATCCAGGTATGCCAAATATGAAACTGATGAATATGGGAATTGACTGTACTTTGTATATGATTTGACCGTATGCAGTTTCTGCCAGCGGAGTGGAAATCGACTTTTCAGACAATTTCAATTAATATTAACAAATGAATTGTTTTATCGCCGCGAGTCTGTTATAAGATTACTCAGACCACTGTTGGGTTTCTGTGTGTAGAGTATCGTGACTCCGTGTTTAGCTGCAGGTGAGCAGGGCGATGGGAAAGGGGAGGGGTGTGAGCCCCCTGCTGGGCAAACAATTCACACCTCCCCACAGTAACATTGGTACAGAGATGAAACAGACAGCACAACTAAAGCTTTTTTGATAGTAGAACAACAACAGCAACAACAGAAAAAAACATTTAAACCTAGTAGGCCAGGTAGAAAAGAAATACTTTAAAAACTATAAATTCTTAAAGCCCTGACTGTCTACTTTCATATGAGCCATTACTCACTTCTGTGGATTGTGACATCACAAATGAATTCAGTGCTGAACATAGGCACCCCAAAACAGACGGAAATAACATTTTTTGGCCTCTCATAAAAAGAGTTAATAAGGGCCACTTTGTGTGACTTAGCGCTGACTAGGGAATGATAGATAACGAGAAAAGTTCTGGGTCACTGAGCAACAGCCTGACTCACTACGCTGCTGGATAGGTAAGGCAGAAACTCCGAAATCACGGAAGTCCTAAGGGCCTGGAGCTTAGGATGGAGGTGTATTGTGTATGTATGAGTCAAAGAGACAACTGCAACGGTCACCCATACATGATTCAGGCTCTTATATAAGCATTATTGTGGTAATATTTTTCTAAGCCGCTTCTTGTGTGCAGTGCACCGTTTCAGTACGGGTCAGTGTTTCAGCTGACCAATGGATCCTGGGAGTTTTGTCAGAAAAGTACCAGCACGAGCAATGCTTTTATAGCAAAAATATAGTATTTGTTATTTGACCATACTTTCAACAACAGTCAGTTGAAATAAAACTATTTAATTCGGTGCGTACAAAAACTAATTGAATTTACGTAATTCAAATGCATACATCGGTTCCACATGACTGAATTGATTTACATTAATGAAGTTTGTTTTCGTACATCCAACATGAGTTGATCATGTAATTTCAAAGCCCTGAATAAAATTGAAGCCTGCATTCTCACCCAAGCTGAGGATCGAACCCGGGTCACTTTAATCAACTTAACTTTAATACTGCAGACTAGTAGTTCATGTTAGGGCCGACATCCTTGCGAGATTTCATAGCGTAATTGGATTATGTTAATACTACACGAATTGATCACGTTCACTCTACATAATTAAAACAAGTCATTAGAAACTTGTTTAAATTACATTTCGTATAAGCAAATAATATTGATTAGAAACTTTTTAAATATTTTTATGTAAACTATACATAATATGTTCTCTTAAATCTGACTGACTGAATATTCCCTTATTTCTTTCAGTATGGCGTTGATGAAATGTGAAAAACATGTTCATTTTCATCAATAACTTTGTTGCAGACATTGTAATCTTTTGAGCCAGTTCTTGATTTTAAAGGTGCATTAGAAAAACCCTCTTGGAGAGATCGATAGCTGCACACCACCAAGAGCAGAAAAAATGTTCCTGTGTTAAGTCATGAGCAGTTGTGACAGAGGCAATAACCCAAGACTGTAATCTAAAATTGATGAGATATTTATGCAATATTGATGTCTTCTACATTGTGACAAGTAATAAAAGCCTGCATATATGCTACGCAGTATGCGGAGATGGTTAGTAATTAGTTTTCTGTAATCAGCTTTTTCATTTAGAATTTATCAGTTGAGTGCTTTAAAGATGTGTAATTTGATTCTGAGATAATTACATTTCTTCAATGTTTACTAAGATAATCTTTTCGTAAGTATATGTCTAAGATTTATGTACATATTTGCATATATCCAGCTCAGTAAAGTTGTACACTAAAATGATACTGTATTATTAGAGTCCCTTTGTACAGTATGTTATTAGCAAATATGTTTTAATGATTTTTCAAAAAAAGACATGCCACAAAAGTGTTTTCTCTAAACAAATGTTCCTCGATTTCTCAATTCTTTATGTTTTGTAAAGTTGAATGTGCAATAAACTGTGAAAATAAAATTGCATTTATGATTACATGCGGTGTACAAATGCCATATATTCAAAACATCAAAAATACATGATTTTCTGTGTATTTTTTCAACAGGACATTCTAAAAATATAAACATGGTCTATGAAATCCTGAATATAAATTATGAATTTGTAGATCCAATAACACATGTGCATCCAGGCACATGGTGAGCACTAAATCCCCTCCTCCACTCCCAATTTAGCCCCAAATCTAAGGGTTCTAACAAAGCTGTTTTTATTGCTAAAAATAATTAAATAAACAAAGCATTATGGCAGGGCTTAATCAGAACAGCAAAATTAATCTCCAAAAAATGGAGAACAAGAAAGATGCATGCCTGTCACTTGATCCACAAATGCAATACTTCAAACTTATTTTAACTAAGTAACCTAGATTATTTAATTATTTAACTTTTTTAAAAAACTAATTTCAAACTTTAAATTTTCTTATTCTACTGGCAGATAAATTTGCATTTTTCTAGAAATAAGATTCTTAAAATGAGCAAAATTATCTGCCAAAAGAACAAGACTATTTCAAGCTGGATATTAGTATGTAGTAAATGTTAAGAAAAAGGTTTAATAATCTTACATTTGGCTTACTGTTTATCATCTTATATTATAATATCGTTTTATATTATAATAGGAAATACTAGATACATTTCACTATATTTAAAATATACTATATCACCAAAGTATGTGGACACTGACATATTGAACATTCCATTTCAAAATCATGGGCATTAATAGTGAGTTTGTCCCCCCTTTGCTGTTATAATAACCTCCACTCTTCCGCAACAGCGCAAGAGGTCAGACACTGATGTCAGGTGAGGAGGCATGGTGCACAGCTGTCATTCCAGTTCATCCCAAACGTGTTCAGTGGGGTTGAGGTCAGGACTCTGTGCAGCACACTCGAATTCTTCTACATCAGCCTTGGCAAACCATGTCTTCATGGACCTCACATTGTGCACAAAGGCACTGTCGTGCTGGAACATGTTTGGGCTCAAACTCTTAGTTCCAGTGAAGGGAAATCTTAAAGCTACAGCATACAAAGACATTCTAGACAATTGTGTACTTCCAACTTCGTAGCAACAGTTTGGGGAAGATCCACATATGGGTGTGATGGTCAGGTGTCCACATACTTTTGGCCATATAGTGTATTTCCACTTGCTAAGAAGTAATTTTTTTGCAGTGTATCTTTGCTTGTGGATAGTAAAACACACATAGACAGTGATCACAAATCTATGGCGTATGATACATACAATTGTCAATAACCAAAAGTATAAAGGTATTAACTGCCCTCATAGAGAAAGGTACAAATTTGATTTACATCTTAAGCAAGGCTAAGAATTGTAAGATGGTGAAAGGTATGTCATGCTGTCTCTGGTACAATGTGTCACTGAGTTTAAGGTATGCCATTTTTCCGTTCTTATACATTTCAGAGGTGGACATAGTGGGGCTGATTACCAGATTTTAGGAGCTGAATTCTGCTTTTGCTGGATTCCATTATCAGTACAGCAACACCATGCGTCACCTCTGTCCCCCACATACCTCCACTCCCTTCCTGTCTGCTCTCCTCATCATCATCCTGAGTGTTATCCAGCTTTCTCAGGCCACCTCTGATGCATCCCACAGTAGCCCAGGGAACTGTTCAGGGGAGTATAGCTGCTCTGAGGGAGTGGTACTCCCTGTATGGAACCCCCAGAACCCATCAGTGGGAGATAAGGTGGCACGTGCCATTGTCTATTTCGTTGCCCTCATCTACATGTTCCTGGGAATGTCCATCATTGCAGATCGCTTCATGTCCTCCATCGAGGTCATCACCTCACAAGAGAAGGAAATCACCATTAAGAAACCCAATGGAGAAACTACCACTGCCACGGTCCGCATCTGGAACGAGACGGTGTCCAACCTGACGTTAATGGCGTTGGGTTCTTCAGCACCGGAGATCCTGCTGTCTGTGATTGAAGTGTGTGGGCACAAGTTTGAAGCTGGTCATCTTGGCCCCAGCACCATAGTAGGCAGTGCTGCATTCAACATGTTCATCATTATCGCTATCTGTGTCTACGTGGTGCCCGATGGTGAAGTGAGAAAGATAAAACACTTGAGGGTCTTTTTTGTGACAGCGGCCTGGAGTGTGTTTGCCTACATCTGGCTCTACCTGATCCTCTCTGTATTTTCCCCTGGTGTGGTGGAGGTCTGGGAAGCTGTGTTAACATTCCTCTTCTTTCCCATTTGTGTGCTCCAAGCCTGGATCGCAGACCGCCGCTTGCTGTTCTACAAGTATGTTCACAAGCGCTACCGTGCCGACAAGAATCGTGGCATCATCATCGAAACAGAGGGTGATGGTATGTTCACAAAAATGGACATGGAGATGGATGGGCAGGGCACCAACTCTCACCACAAGGACATTCTGGATGGTATGCTTGCTGGTGTGGAGGAGGGAGGAGGCGGAGGAGGAGGAGGTGGAGAAGAAGAAGAGGCGCGAAGAGAAATGGCTCGTACGCTGAAGGAGCTGAAGCAAAGGCACCCTGAGAAGGACATGGAGCAGCTGATAGAAATGGCCAACTACCAGGTGTTGGTTCAGCAACAGAAGAGCAGGGCTTTCTACCGCATCCAGGCCACACGCATGATGATCGGAGCAGGGAACATCCTGAAGAAGCATGCTGCAGACCAGGCCAGGAAAGTAGTGAGCTGCCATGAGGCCAACGCACAAGAAGAGGATCCTCACACCATCTACTTGGAGTTTGAGCCCTCTCACTACCAGTGCTTCGAGAACTGTGGTTCCCTCAAACTGGCTGTGGGCAGACATGGAGGAGACAGTGGCTGCACAGTAAAGGTGAGCATTAACATTAGTAAAACATTAATAAAAATCAGCCGTGCTCCAGTCACTTAATGACTGTTAAGAGAATACTGGCCCTGAAATCCACAGAAGCACTCTGGTGGCAAGAATGGTCTCTCATCTATTAGAGGATCACTGAATTTTAATGAAAACTTATGCAGATGAATTATATTACACTCACTTAGCATCATTTGTAATTCTCTAACTGAATTATCTTTCAGGCATTTTACTTACTAAGCACCAAATATTATGAATTTTAGGAAATAGAATGAATATCATGAAAATGAGATCAAATCGGTGATTCCGATATTTGTGTCTTTGTTTTATATATACATTATATATGGGGGTTATTTTTTGGTAATATACTTAAAACTGTGTCTTTTATTTAAAGAAAGGTTAGGGGGTATATGCAATAAACATTCACTGATCACTTTATTAGGAACACCTATATACCTGCCCATTCATGCAAATTGTTGAAGACTGGAAAAAGACAGGTGAATTTTTCCAATCTTCAGGTGTTCCTAATAAAATGAATGGTGAGTGTATTTCTCATGCATACATTTTGGTAGGCATTAATTACCTGCTGGGAAGGACGAGCATTGAATTTCTAAATTTCTCGAATTTTCTATGACCCAGAATCCCAGCAATGCTGTTGCTCCTGTATGAAAGTCCAAACACTGCTCCACCAGTTTCACATATTTCATTGCTTTAAAGTTTTTTTGGGTTTTTTTGTGGTGTTGAACTGGATCATCTCAGCATCCACAGATCTGTGACTACAAAATCCTGTGCTGTACCTTTCCCCAGGTGGACTATCGAACTGAGGATGGCACAGCTAACGCTGGCTCTGATTATGAGTTTGCTGAGGGGACGCTGGTCTTCAAACCAGGTGAGACCATAAAGGAGCTGACAGTTGGGGTAATTGATGACGACATCTTCGAGGAAGACGAGCATTTCTATGTGCACCTCAGTAACCCACGTGTCGTTCATCGAGCCGAGGTCTCCATTCTCGATCCCAATGCCCCAGGCAATAGCCTTTTAGGCTCCGTCCCCATCCAGCCAAAAGCTGCGCTGGGTGCTGCTTATACTGCCACAGTGACCATCTATGATGATGACCATGCGGGGATCTTCACATTCGAGAGCGCTTCAATGCGTGTGAGTGAGAGCGTGGGCATCATGCAGGTGAAGGTGCACAGAACATCTGGAGCACGTGGAAAGGTGGCAGTGCCGTTCCACACCAGTGAGGGGACCGCCAAGGCTGGAGAGGACTACGAAGAGGTGGCCGGAAAATTGGAATTCCTCAACGATGAGACCATGTAAGTTTGTAAACTTTGTTTATGTTTTTATAAGGCAGTTTGCCTTGTTAACTGAGCTTAGGGTATAACTACACAAAATGAACAAAGCCTCATACAAAACACCTAATCTTAAAACCATAATCAGGCAGAAGAAATCTGGATTCATATTGGCAATAATGTCTGAAAATTACCCCATAAATGCTCACTGGAGTTACACGACTGAGCTGGCATTTGACACGGCACTTTTCACAAATGCCAGATTGACTTCATACTCATTTTATTTGTGAAATAAAAAGACAGATTGTCAGACAGTCTCAGTGTCAGTGAACCAGTGAACCCCTTAAACTCCAAGAACCCACCAGAATTACATTCCTCTCTTATTCCTTGCACACTCATCCTATTCGTTTTACTGTAGGTATTGAATCATTTATACTAGTGCCTGCATAATATGCTTTAAGATTATTGAAATGATGTGTGCTCACAGGTTGTGCTGTCAAAGTAAGTGAAATTTTAGAACCATTGATCTTAATTATTTCTTGCTGCTACATTTTTACCTTCTGTTTTGAGACTTCATATGCTAGCAAGGTTTCTTGAATGAAGCCAAAACGAAGTGCATTGTGGATATAAACAACATTAACACTAACCGTTGCTCAAAAAATTGTTATTTGCGTTATTAACTAGGTTTTGTGAGTATAGTGAATAACAGATATTGTTTGTCAGGTAGAAAAAGAGAGAACAACCTCCTCCTAATGATCTGGACAGGTATATTACTTTAGGTACCATTCATTTTAAATGCTACCTAAGATTAAGTATAGATTTTGCCAACAAAATTATATTTGTAATATTATAATATTATAATGATATTTGTGAATCAGTTATATTGGATTATATTGAATCAATTATATTGGTTGGATTTACATATATGATTTTGTCAGATGTTTCAGTGAATTTAGGATATTTAGCCAAAGCTTTGACCCTAAGTAGTATTTTGGAGTTAATCTCATATAAACTCAGTGGCAGGTATGTAATATAACTTTTTTTTTTTACACCAAAAAGATATAGAAATAAAAAACTCTAAAGTATAATTCTAATCACAAGATATTTTCAGTGTATATCAATGTTTGTATTAAGAAAATGTCAGTCGTAACTGAACTAAAGAGTCTAAAAAGTGTTGAACAATTTTACGTTATTTTAGAAGAGAGAAATAAATGACAATACTTTGACAACAATTTGACACATTATTTTAGCCATGAATTTATGTTTAAACAAATAGTGATATGTTTTACATGCTAACTATTTCACATCATCTTGTAACCTTCAAACCAGGATGGGCCAGAAACAAAAGGTATATTGGCATGTTTGGTATATGTGGCATGTTTGAAATCTCTGAAATACCATGAAATATCTGGCGAAAATGACTCATGAGAATATGATTTCACTAGCACAGGTAGTTCATCAAATTCCACCCCACCACCTTTGAAGATATACTGCCACCTCTACCCACATAATCCACTTTTGACCTTTTAGTGATGGGGATTTCTGCTGTCTTCGATTGGCGGTATAGAGAAGATATAGCGGGATACTAGAAGATTAAGTTCTAAAGAGAGAGAGAGAGATAATCTGAGGGAGTGAGGGAAGAGGGCTGGAGGAGAATCCCAGAGAGATAAACACACTGGGTCTTTTTTCAAAGTTGAGTCTGAGTCTGACCTTGCATTAAGCTTGCCTGACACTGAAACAGGTGTAGTGAAGGGTCAAATGAATTTTTTTTTTAAATGGAAAAGAACTTCTTGAACATGGGGAGAGAACTGTGTGAAGAAAACTAAATTGAATATAGGGCTGTGTGATATGCTACATTCATGCATTTTATTTTTTTGCTCATTATTGAAATCACAGCCATATACAGCCACTTTAGGAACAACATATTGACCTACAAAGAGTATAGTTACCTGCACCAGTATCTAGGCATATGACCTTCAGGAAGCGGCAGTTTGGGCAGAAATGTCTTGTTGATGAGACAGATCAGAGGAGGATGGCCAGACTGGTTAGAGCTGACAAGAAGATTATGGGAACTCAAATAACCAGTCTTTGCATACATGGTGAGCAGAAAAGCATCTCAGATGGCTACGATGGCAAAAGAGCACACTGGGTTCCACTGTTATCAGTCAAGAACAGGAACCTTAAGCTACTGGAACATCACCTGATCTTTTTCCAGTTTTCAGCTATTCAGTTTTGGTGAGCCTGTGCCCACTGTATCCTCAGGTTCCTGTTCTTGGCTGACAGGAGTGGATCTTCGGCTGTTGTAGGGTCAACGTGTTGTGTGTTCTGAGATGCTTTTCTGTTCAACATGGTTTAAAAGAGTGGTTATTTGAGTTAACATAGCCTTGCTGTCAGCTCAATAAATTAGTCATTATCAATGAGGAATATGAGAGAGAAATTATGTTAGGGTCAAAAGAGGGATAAACGGAAGGGATATAACCAAGATGGATGGACAGATGCTTGTGAAAAGGATGGATGGCTCTACAGGAGTGACAAAGCAGTGTGATGGGATGAAGTGCAGTGGCGTGGGTGAACTGAGCGGAATTAAACACCGTTGTGATAAAACAAGAGGGATTAAATGGAGAGAGGATGTGAGAGGCAGGTATAGAGGTGGGAGGAAAGGTAGGGAAGAGAGGAGGGATAAGTGTGAGAGAGAAAAAGTGATTTGTTTGAGCAGTTAGATCTCAATGTTCACAGCGTTGGTTGACTGGAGTGGTTGAGATGAGAGCGAGGCTGTGTGGGAGTGTGTGTGTGTATGTGTGTGTGTGCGCGCGCATGTGTGTGTGTATGTAAGCCACATATGTACTCTGATGGAAATGCTATTATTAATCATGCAACGGAAAAAGGCGCCGTGTGTGCTGTCTGCTGTTTATTGTAGTGTTTGTTAAATCAGTGTGTTCATGTGTATATCTGTTGCCGAGTGTGTGCGATGAGGGCTCAACTGAAGTGCGTGTGGGCAGATTGAGTGGATAAGCCTGGGAGTCTCTAACCACAGAAATTATTCTGGCAGTATATGTGTATGATGTGCAAAACCTAAGCATTCTGTGTTCATCATTGCAGCATGGGTCATCTTTCTTTGACCCGAATCTGCCCACGGCTCTTAGAAATGGACACACGATGCAAAATGGCAGAGTTAAAGGTGGGGTCAGTGTTCTTTTTATAACGTTTGATGTACTGAGACCTCACAGTCTGGCAGCTTCAATAAAAATGTGCTCAGAGGAAAAGCTTCAGTCTCTGTGGCATCACAGGTTATTTAAACTGCAGAAGAAAAACGTGGACATAGTAACATACAACCATTTGGGACAAAGAGCAGTCTCTGCTTGCCTCTCAATTCAGAATTGAGCGATCTCAGGAGATCAGAAGTCTCTGTTTCTAAAATACTCAAACCAGACTGTCTGGCACCAACAACTATGCCAGTGAGTCACTGAGATCACTTTTTTTAATGTGAATATTAACTGAAGACCTGACTCTGCATGATTTTGTGCATTGTGCTGCTGCCACATGATTGGCTGATTGGAAAATTGCATGAATGGGCAAGGGTACAGGTGTTCCTTATAAAGTGGCAGCAAGTGTAGGTAGGGGAAACCCTAAGAAGAATTTTGCTTTGGATGATAGGAACTGGCTTTAACTGAAGTTTAGCTCACTTATTCCACTGGCAGCTGCAATTTAAGAGAGCTGACATCAGACTACAGGAGTCTGGGGAATTCTGTTTCTGTGTATGTGTGTGTGTGTGTGTGTGTGTGTGTAGAGGAGAGAATTATTTCAGATAGCTAATGGATGACAGTAAAAATGGGTATAAATTTGAGCACTACTAAGCCTTGGCATTTAGTAAATACACCAAGCTACAAACTACAAGCCCTAACAGTCTCCTGCAGTGTAGTGTGTATGAGAGTGAGTGTGTTAGTGCATGCGTTTGTATACATGGCCTACATTTATCTCTGTGTATGTGCGACTGTGATCGGTGATTGTTCTCCTCCAGCATGCTTCTGTACCAAAGCCAAGCTGGAAAGATTGAGATGAAAGGAAAAGGAGTGGGGAAAGGGGACGCTTATGTAAGCCCGCATTTTAAGATGAAGCTGAAGTCATGACTAGAACGAGTTCAGAAGAGATGCTACATGAGTAAGACTGTGTGCTCGCCTGGAAATGACGGATCGATGGTGACCCTTGCATTCTGACACACTCAGTCTACACTCAAGAGGCTGAAGGTTTTACAGTGTGTGGGATTAGGTTGAGCGAGCTTATTTAAATCTGCATTCTGAACCATGTAAATGCTCACAGCAAGCCCTATTTAAAGGAGTACGCCAGTGTTTTCACCTTAATCTCAGTCGACTGCATCTGTAGCATACACATGAGAAATTTGATACATCTTCCTAAACCCTCTTTACTCAAAACTCACTTGTGATGAGAGCGGCTTTTGAATTCTGTCAGTATATATTTACATTTTTTTCCCAAAGGTTTTGAGACATCCATGCATGATCAGACCCACACACTTAAATCTAACATTCTGTCTGAAAAAGTAGTTCTATCTCTGAAAGGACTGATTAGTGGTGTAGGTTTCCTTTAAATTGCTCATTTCAACATCATTCATACTGCTCATAGCACTTAACCCGTATTGTATGAATAGTCTTACTTCTTTTTATTTATACTCGTTAGCCAACAAGCTTTTTCCCTTTGTAGGAGTTTGTGAACAAGTGAGAAATGCAAGTATCAGAATAAATACAGCATGTCCCAAAAGTCTCCATACATAGGGTAAATGAACACTTTTTAGCAAAATGTCTTCCAAAATTTTTCCTTTCCTTACTTAGTTTATATTATATATATATTTTTTCAGATAGCCTTTACAAACGCCTTTGACAAATGAAGAACGTATTGAAATCATTCTCATTGCTGGATTGGGCTGTCGCAAGGTTGCGATGGACTTTAACAGGAAACACGGCAAGCACTTCACACACGACACTGTTGCCAAACTTATTAACAAATTCAAAAAGACTGGAAGTGTCGCGGACCAAGCGAGAAGTGGACGTCCACAAACATCCACTGACGAAGGCACAACCGACATGCTGCTGGCATGCATAGTCCCCTGTGTATGGAGACTTTTGGGACACCCTGTAGAATAACTGGCCCATATGCAACCCCGATATGATGAAAGGTCATGGATGGTGAAGGAGACAGTTCAGTATTTCTTCCAGGTTGTCACTATGGTCATGTGTGTTATAGGCTAACACAAGATGAAAGCTGACCCTGGCTTTCTCCCAAATGGTGTCTTAAACCCTGAAATTTGGCGACATAAAGTAAAAAGATGTCTTTTGTGAAAAAGTCCTTGAGAGTGCTTGAAAAAAATGGGACATTTTGGACACAGTGTGTGTTTACTGATCAGGACAGTGCACTAGCATTACAACACTTTCAGTCACTCTCATTAGTAAATATGGCTATCAATCTCAAACACTGAGTGTATAATTGTTTGTGAGCCTGTGTTATGTTTAACTAGCGAGCCACTCCCCTTTCCTCCTGTATTTCACCCTTGCATCCTCTCTGCATTCCTCATTCCTTTTCTTCACTTATCCCCTCACTCGTGCCTCTCGTGAGTTTGAGGCAGATAGCTTTGCATGTAGGCTGGCTTGGATGAGCAGGACTATGAGACTTAACTGACAGAAGAGCTATATTTGGTTAAGGAACAGTAGGCTAGGCATGCGCACAAGTGTGCTGGAGCTGAAATTATGTTTTGCTAAGCCTAATCTAGGGAATACAGCGAAGATTTGCTTGCACAGTTTCTCATTTGCAAACACGGCTGTGGATAAAGGGTAAATACATTGCTGCGAAAAACACACATCCATACCCATGTGGCCACTGACAAGTATTATTGCCAAGAGAAGAAACGTGTCAAACACGCACACCCCCTCTCTGTCAACCTAGATGAAGACAAAACACCACTTTTTCCTAAGATGGGAATTAGAGATTGAATGGAGCAAATCTTTCCTGTGGAGTGACAGAACTGATTAGCATACTGTCTGTGTGCTGCCGAAAACTACAGCTTCCACACATGCCATGCTCCTCTCCGAGCACACACACACACGCACGCACACACAGGCAACATAGCATGATAGCCCTCCTAAGGCAGCAATGCTCAAGCCTTCCAGTTAATGCTGCTACCATGAACTGCTGCTTCAAATTTGCTTGGATTGAAAACGTTTTCCAATCGACTCATTCATCATCAAGTTAGAAAGGAGCCGAGTTCTCTTTCTCCTTTTCCAGTTTTGTCATATTTAATAAGAAAGCTGGGTTTTCTGGGTAATTACGTTTGGCAGACCACCAAAGAAATGCCTTTCTTTAGTAATGAGGATGAAAATTAACATGTTTAATGGCAAGGCAATTGAGAAAATGAATGGTTTGAAAAGACGCATGGTGGTTGGGTGACTAGGAATATACAACAATGGTTAACATGGTTAATATGATTATTTCACTCAACACAGAAATCCCAGTCATCACAATTTGTCAGTTTCATTGTGTTTTAGCATTTTAAATAAACAGGGAAACAGTCATTCACTTTATACTGGACAATATATGCTTATATCTCTTTTATTCTTTTAATCTTTGGACCAAAAAAACACTCCTCTTAATCACATTAATCTTACATGTGAAGATTAACGCATGTAAATATTAATCTTTTGAATGCTGTTGAAATGTTTGTCTGTTGTAAGTTTATATATTTAGCATTTTTCTCATTTTTGAGAAAAGCCGCCTTGCTTTTATGAAAACTAAAAGAACTGAAAAGAAATAACTGAAAGAAATTCCCTGATTACACTGGTCCGCTTTAGACATTTTACAAACAATCTACTGTATATAGTGTCATAAAGCAACCTAGCAGCTGATTCTCAACAACATGTCAAATAATGTTTATCTGGCTTTCAACGAGTGGCCATACAATGTATCAGCAGAGTCCGAATTAACTGAATTTGACAGTTTAATAGGACATAATGTACAGTATAGATGATCAACTACACATCAAGGGGTAAAAATCAGACCATCCAAATAATAAAGAAAGCAAAAGGTGCAGGTTGATAGTCTGCAGAGTGTGTATAGGTTATCTACTAATCATGAACTACCATAAAATCTTGACTTATTGTTTAGCATTGGTTAATAGGCTGGTTGATGAACGGTTTGATGAATGGCCTGTAAATGGTTTGTTGATTGTTTATAGAGTGTTTACAATGGACTATTGAAATAAAGTGTTAGCAATTGACCACCCCTCCAGTTATAGGCTTCAGTATTAGCTATTTTGATATAACTTAGGTTATTAAAACAGGAAATCTGAAAATCATTATTGGAAATCATGATATATATATATATATATATATATATAGGAAATGGTTAATTAAAAATCCAGAAACAATGATAACATGATGAAATATGATTCATTGTGCAGCTATGCAAGAGAGAAAATGCAGCAACACAAAACAAATTTTATTTGTCCTGTCACAGGGGGAAATATTGGATGTTTTCCTCACTCTCTCCCCTGCCCAGTTACCCCCCTTCCCCACCAACCCCCCATCCCCCACGCCCCCCATAACTCTCACCCCCAATCTCCCTCTCATTTCTCAGAGGCCTGCACTGCTCGGCTATTGTTTTTCATCAATCCCTTCTTATCGTCAGGCACCTGCAGTGGTTTATGGCCCTGAGTCCGGAGCTGGTGAGCTGTTTAATTTCACACAGCCTGCACAGACAGAAACCATGGAAAGACAGAAATCAATAAGAATGAAAGACGGGAGAAGAATGTGAATGAAGGCGTGAATAGGAAAGCAGCCGCAAAGCCATTCTCTATTTTTAGAGAGGGAAAGAAAGAAGAACTGAAGGAAATCTTGCAAAACAGCAGTTCATGGATAGTAGCAAAAAGGTCCTTACTGTATCCATGTTTACACAGTAATAATATGCTGGAAAGAACCTACTCTAAGCCACATCCATCTGATTCTGCGTGGTAGCTGGGTGAAGTGATTTGAGCTATGTCACATTACAAGCTTCTTTGCACAATTCTGGTTATTGCTCAGATTGGATCTGTCTGTCTTGATGGTTCACATTCATGACACCATATCTGTCTTTTATGAGAACACATCTGTCCCAAAAATCCTCCCTGCATGCACACATCGATTTCTTGGGCAATTGTTTCACTGCATTACTTGGTTTTGTTAAGTTCCTTTCAGTTTTCCTTGAATCGATTCCCCAAATATCAAGTACAAATTTCCTTCTCCTTCTAATGTATATAGTCGCTGCTGTTGCTGTTGTGCTACGCTGTTGTTGTTTTGCTGAAGCCAATCTGAAAATTTACCATATATTCTATTCTCATTCATGTCACCTGGTCACATATTAGATATTTATCAGACCTAGGACCCCATATGAAAGTGGCTCAGATCTGATTTGGAAAGAACAGATTTTTGTGTCTACAAAAAAATCAGATCTGTGTCACATTAATGCAGAAAATCAGATTTGTATTACTTCATCCTGGTAATATGAACATAGCCTTAAGTCAATTAAAAAACAAACAATGCAACAAAAAAATATTAAGCAATATTAGTATTTTTTAATTGTTTAGAACCGCAGGTAATATTTTACCATTCAATATTGATTTTGCTTTAGTTTCACAGTTTCTAATTATCCCGAATATAAAGGACTAAAGACAGTTCAACTAAAAGCAAGATCAGTAATAGAACAATAAACAATTCACAGTATATCCACAGTATATTTCACAATACTTTTGCCTTATTTCTATAAAATTAACAAAATATCAAGTGGCGTAATTAATAATTAGCTAACGTTAACGTTCACCTGCATGAATTATCCATGAAGTGAAATGCAATTTCTTTCATGTTTTTTTCTTTTCATCAAATTATTGTTTTTCCCTGACAATTTTTTTTTTGTATTCAGCCAGAGTTTTCCTTTAGTCCTACATTGAGTACACTGAACAGGACTCAACTGCTTCCCTAAAACACATTCAATATCCATTTAATCTCACAACATCCAGCCCTTCTTGCAAGCTGTGCACTAGATTCATAAAAAAGAAACACGTTGATGAAGAGGTAGTTTATATTTACTATCAGTTTGGCTTGCATTGATTTGATGGCATGTGTTTTGAGCTGCTTTCTGTAAGAACAAAAGCGTTTGATTGGATTGAATGGTGCTGTGTGAATGGAGTGATTGTGCTATAGAGGGGGGACATTACATACAACACCAGGAGACCTCTCAGCTGGACAGTGTCTCTCGCTTCTCTCTCTCTCTCTCTCTCTCTCTCTCTTTATCTCTCTCTCTTCTATTTTTAGACTCATTGCTATCTCTCCCATCCATCCCTTCTTCCTTTCCTGAGTCTGAATTATGAATTAACACACAGCCTCCTAAGAGTGTTTTGCAGCATTTCTATGATATTTTACCATATGCCTGTCACTGCTTTGATGATATGAAATATGAAACAGCCCAGCCTGGATTAACTGCTCCTTTTTCGTCCTTCATGTGCGTGACACTGGTGTCACAGATTTGTCTATTTTCTCCGTTTTCTCCGTAATCACATGGCATACCTTGATTAGCCTATTTCTGCCATCTTACTCATGCCACCGGGAATGAGATCAGAACTGTAAATGTTGAATGTGTGATTCATTTTGTATTCATTCCCTTGCAACAAAAAGGATTGTCAAACAAATTTTATGCATATTTTGCTGGGATAATTCTCAGGATTATAAAGATTTTTAGGAAGAAATATATGACTAGCTATTTCCCTTGTATGGAAGTTACCCAAAAGTTTAGACTGGTTGCCCTGGACATTTTCTAATATAGTGACTGCATCTTCTTCAGGCAGTGATGAAGCCGGTCACACTCCCCTCACTGTCTGTGTTTGAGTTAGTGTGTGTGCTTATAAAGGAGTATATGAGGATGCGTGGGGGTCTGTGTTTGCATATTTGCATATGTTTGCATATTTGACATTGGTCTATGTTATAAGCAGCTGTTTTCCCAACAGTCTCTCCTTTAGTTCAGAATTGAAAAAATACTATAGTTTTAACATACTTTCAGATTTTGATGTGGCTTATTAAAAAAAAAGTTGACCATGAAAACAAAAAGTTTAAAGACGATTAGACAGAGGAGTGTGCATTTATTCTCTGTTTCAAGTCCAAAACAGATGCATCTCATATGTCCAGAGTTTGTGGTGCTAGGTAAAAGTGGTTTTAAAAAAAAACACTTGAATTGATGTTTCTTATTTATAGCCATGAGCTAATCACTATTGTTTAAGCATTAAAGATAACTGCTGTCGTCATTCATCAGTGATCAGTGATTGGTCATTGGCAACAATGGTGATCAGTGATTCGTCAATGAGAACAATGGTGATCAGTGATTGGTCATTGGGAACAATGGTGATCCGTGATTGGTCAGTGCGAACAATGGTGATCAGTGATTGGTCAATGGGAACATAGACCAAACCTGCTCTCTCAACTTGTATAACCAGCAGCTGTGATTTGAGCTGGAGAGCCATATCAAGCCGAATCACCAGATTTGTCACAAGGCCTTAAAGGGGTCTTGTTAAGTCGGCAAATCTTTTGACAAATTCACTAAGATGGCAGCACTGTTTCTGGTCTTCCTCAAACCCACTTTCACCTTCTGTCCCTTTTTATGTTTTATTGAACTATTCATCTGCTTGTACTTATTTCTCTATCTGGTGCTTGATATCTGATGCACACACAGCTGTATATGAGTGATATTTTGGGGGGTCACTCTAAAATGTGGGTTAATTTATTTGTTTGTTCAGGGAGTCATGGTATTAAACTGAGCCTGAAAAGGATTTTGATAGCCAAATCCATGCTTGTGTGCCCATAGATGTGTACAGACAGAAATAGGCACCCATCCATCCACCCACAGATGGTTAGAGGGAGAGTGTGAGCGAGTGCAGAGGAGGGTGGATACAACATAACACTCACAGAATCTCGTTCTTTATGCACTCAGGGCATTTCTGGGCAATTTACGACTAGAGGTGGGTGATGTAACAAAAATATCGTATCACAATACTTGATGATACTCGATTTCTATGATACACAATGTGTATCATTATATACAGGTTTGCTAACAGAGTGGCAGCACAAGAGAAGATGCGCTGTCAATTGTCTACTCCGCAGAGCTCCTACATATACAGTGCACTATGAAGGTTTAACAGTATAAATGTCCTAATGTTATTACCCTGTTCATATAGTCTATAGTTATTATGAAGTCATTTGGGCCTAACTGTGTGCTGTAGGTGAGCTGAAGATGATGAATTTTGATTTGACATGATTCATGATTCAAGAAATTAAAAACTGACTTAAATTATCCCCCAGAAAGTGACACAGTTTACCCTTCTTTTTGGTTTATATGATACAGACTACTTTATACAATAATTAGTTCCGGTCCACTAATTTGATTGGTCGAGTGGCGTTCCAGAGTGCCTATACAGTATTTCCTACAACAACACTGGGACGTTTCACTGTGTGTATCACTCCGCTCGTCTGTGTTCGCTATGTAAAATTCCATTTCCTAGTTCGAAACCGTTACTACGGTACAATTAGTGACATCATCAGCGGACATGGCAAATGATACTTTTCAGGAATATAGATTTTGACTTAAAATATGAAAGCTTGTCAGTTGATCATGAAAAGGAAGAAGGGACACCTGTTTCACGTGAAGCACCTTTAACAGGAATGTACAAATCAACGTAAGCTAGCTAGCTGACGTGCTATAAAGTGAGTGTGGCTTTCCTCGAGATCTATTTCTGCTAGCGGCGCAAAAATAAACAGAACATTTGGCCATATTGTGTCCAAAATGTCACTTACTTGATATTAATTTCTTCTTTATAGAACTGTTGTATAAAAGCAATATCGAACTCGCAAATGTACGGTTATACTGAATATCGGCAGTCTTGCTCGTGCAATATTGCTTAATTAGCTCTAATTGTAATGTACACTGGTTCATTGATATGTAAAAGCGTTCACATACTACATTTATTCAACCAGCTGTGTAGTTTTTGCCATATAGCCTAAAATGAAAAATATTATGCTTCTATTATTATTATATAATAATAATAATATTATTATTATTATATAAGTCTAGGTAAAATAATGCACTCATCAGGCGGTTTATTTCAAATATCAATTTTTGCGTTTTTTTCAACTGAAAATGCCACCACTATACACAGCATTATGGGTTGTTGTTTTTTTTTCTTCAGTACAGTGACTTGCTTTTCATCCAACAACAAAAACCCTAGGCTGAACATATTCCCCAACAGTGTATTTTTTTTCCCCTAAGAAATCTTGTATTGTTTCAGATAAACAAGTTTCAGTTAAAAAAAAAAGTAATGCAAAAGTAAAGCCTATATAAAATCATACTATAACATTTGGTGCAGTAATCCAGAATCTCAGAAAGTGAGAATATATCTAAGACTTGATTATTTGCCCCATAATCTCAGGCCTGTGCTTGTGCTGTGTGTGGCATGCTGCCTTGGCAGGACTGGGGCAGGCTTCTATACTTCATGGCACCACATACACATACACACTCATGCTATTACACGAAACACTGTGCATGCTCTTATTTTACTCTGTGCTACTGATTCTGAAGCGTTATTTATTTACCACTATTAGCATTCCCCTGTGGCTGGCTCTGCACACCCAGTGCACATAAACATGTGGCGCTGAAATAAAGCATTGTGCAGCACCGTTGCGACGCAGTTCACAGCAACTCATAATGAGGAACCAGGGACTAATGTTCTGTCTGAGGCTTCCCCTAAAGACTACGGCTGAGCTCTAAACCACACAGGCTACTGCATACTGCATGCTAACAAATGTGCTGTCATGTAGGAGCAATAAGCATGGGCTCTTTTTACACACTATACATGCTGAAGTACTTGTCACTATATTCATGCATTATATTCACACTGTTTATTTAGACTTATGGTTATGGTGGTACACTATTTTTGAGTAATATATAACGATGTGCATAAATGGGAAAAAAATGTAAACTGAGACCAAAAACCAAGTGCTGGATATTAAAAATAAATATTAAAAGATTATTTATAAGATTATCCTATATTATTTAGGATAAACTTATATTTTATTGTATGCTTATGTTATTACACTTTGTAAATAGTAATAATGTATTTTAGCCCCTATTGTTTTTAAAATTGAAAGTGCATTATTTAAAACCATTAATTAATTAATGCTTAACTAAAAAAGTAATGGAAAAACACTTTATTATTGGCAAGTCTTCCTTTCAATAAGACAATATTTAAAACAAATAATATCAAATATAAAACTATTATGCCTGGTTTGCATGCTGACTGGGATCTTGTAAAAAGGTTGACATTTTTTGCATTTTTACTCTTTAAGCCAGAAACCAAAAGTATCACTTTTAGCCAAAATTTCTAGGAAATTTAGTTTCTAGAAAAATATAGATGTCCACATGTTTGAGCCTCTTAGTTCAAACGAAGGGAAACTGTAATACTACAGCATACAAAGACATTCTAGACAACTGTGTGCTTAAAACCTTTTGGCAACAGTTTGGGTGTGATGGTGAGGTGTCCACAAACATTTGGCCATATTTCTGTTCACATCTGCACCACATAAACCAGGTCTACCACCACTATTGTGAAGTTTTGCTAGCTAGCTAAAAACGCAGGCACGCCTTTCCTAGCTAAAACATTCATGCAACTGTAGACTGTAACTTATTAATGCACACAATATTTTCATTACAGTTTCAACTGTAATGAAATTCCTGGTTACACAACTGCACAATGTGACCATGTAGTACACAGTTATAGAAGGGATTTATTTATAATTGCACTATCCGTTGTCACTCAGATGAGGATGGGTTCCCTTTTGAGTCTGGTTCCTCTCAAGGTTTCTTCCACATATTGTCTCAGGGAGTTTTTCCTTGCCACCGTCGCCTCTGGTTTGCTCATTAGGGATAAATTCATACATTTCATTACATTCAATTTATATCTTGCATGTATTTATTTCTGCTTGAATGGAATTGAATTTTTACAGTGTGAATAGCCTCAGTGTTTAAAGATGTGCTTTTTTTCAC
Source organism: Pangasius sanitwongsei (assembly GCA_037576675.1). Classification (NCBI taxonomy): domain Eukaryota; kingdom Metazoa; phylum Chordata; class Actinopteri; order Siluriformes; family Pangasiidae; genus Pangasius; species Pangasius sanitwongsei. Next base: position 5,120,331 of record CM075017.1, on the reverse strand, counting down.
AGTACAGATGATTAAACTGGCAATCTTTTAAATTAGCCATAGCACAGAGCAACACAATTAGGTTAAGTGTGCGATTATAATTGCAATTACATGACAATTTGTTATGCTTACCAAAAGCAGTGTGTGTGTGTGTGTGTGTGTGTGTGTGTGTATGCATACAAGCAGCAGTTGTGAACTTTTTGGCAAACTGCAAGGAAAGTTTATTGGGAAACAACATACAGATATGCACATATACCGTGTGCTGCACGACTCATGTGTATGTCTAATGCTAGCTCTGAATAGATAATGGGGAAATGATGTAAAACTGTTGCCATGCCTTTGTCATGGTGTTCATATATTTATCAGGTATGTTATAAGTTAGGAATAAAAAACAACAGGGTGTACTGTTAATGGAAAATGATCAGCAACATTTGTGGCTGTGATGTGGCCATATGTCCATAATTGTCCATCCATTTTCCATACCACTTATCCTACACAGGGTTGTGGGGCAGCCTGGAACCTATCCCAGGGAACTTGGGGCACAACATGGGGACACCCTGGACAGGGGGCCAACCTATTGCAGGGCATACTTTGTCTTTGAACTGGAGGAGGAAACCAGAGTACCCGGAAGAAGACCCCGAAGCACGGGGAAAACGTGCAAACTCTGCACACACAGGGCAGAGGTGGGATTTGAATACCTAACCCGGGAGGTGCAAGGCAAACTTGCTAACCACCAAGCCACTGTGCCCCCTGTCCCTAATTGTTTTAATGCAAAATGCACTGTCGTGAAGACATTCTCATGGTGGAAGTGCTAAAGGTATTTTAGCTAAATTATTGCTAAATAACTGCACGTTTTCAGATTATGTGCAGTTTCAAAAATACAAATCCCTGTGAATTAACTGTAGAAATGGTATTGTATTAGAATGAGTGCATAAATATAAACCTGTGATTTGAATTACAGAACTACTGTCGGAGTCATGCAGTTATAGAATATTAAATAATACCTTCTGACCAATCAGATTTGAGAATTCAGCAGCACTGTGGTATAAGTTTAGATACAAGTAATAATGTCATTATTGGCACAGTGGACCTGAGACTTGAGTTTGTGTATAGAAAAGTCTGGCGCTGTGCACAGAAGTTCATAACTTCTCAGGCTGTTGGTTAATGTTGAGAAGATAGTGGATACAGGTACACCATGGTGTAATTAAAGCATCAAACACAACTTACGTAGCTGGATTCTGGCCACAGAATGGCCACAGAAAACATTATATTCTCCCAATATAAGTGAATCTACATAGTCTGTAGTATTTGATTCTAGATGTACCCAAACTTAGTGAGAATGGTTGCAATTGCCCCACATATCATGTTCTGTCACAAGAAATCTCTGACAAAGAAATGGCTAGAGATATGAAGGTGCATTAAGATAGCCATATAAGCTTATGTAATGTTTTTGGTACATTAAGGATAGCTATATGAGCTTATGTAATATTTTTGACTGAGATGTTCTGTTCAAAGCACCTGCACTGTGTTCAAGTGTAGAATACAGCAGAATACTAAGACTATGATATTTGCACACATGCCTGTTGTGTTATATGAGTCAGTCTGAGAAAATTGTTCCATCTATTTTCTACAGTAATACGTGAGTCCTGTCATATACTGAGCTACAGTATAATGCACGCTATAAAGCAAGCAATTTATATCCACCCATTTTGAGAGGATATTACTAATCTTTGCGTCAGCCACAAATCCCGCAGTAGGCAAAAGGTCTTGAGATTAACAGCTTGATAGGATTGAAATAGCAAACAATAGTCTAGTAGGTGGACGGAAAGAACTCTGATGTTGCTATTAATAGCTAAACCTTTAGGCCCTGTTCTTTCATTTTCTCTCTTTCTCCCTCTCTAGCACTAGCCTATTAGTTTTAAGTTAAACAATTAGGAATGACAGAGGTGTATGATTCCAGTTCTGGGAAAGAGAGCTGTGGTGAAATTAATTACATTCTTCATCTTATAATACCTCAGATCTCTCATACAGGCTGTCCGTAATTACACGGCTTCTCTGTAACTGAGCCAGGCTCCAAAGCCCTGTGCAGTACCATACTTTTTCCTCTCTCCTTTTATGTGCTGTTGTTAGACCACACATGGGGCTCATATCACCAGTTGAAAAGCAATCCATCCCTTTGAGTCTTCTGTTTTGTTGTCTTTTGACCTTCCACCATGTCCTACAGCTCTTCCTAACTTTTGTAACACCAGCTCAGTTACGCCTCCCCGCCAGCAGATGTCGTTCTGTCGTGAGTTCTAGTGCAACCTCTGACCCAAATTTCCTGTTCACGTCCTCATTTCTTGTATATGTGTGAGATCAACATTTTTGACATTTTCTACTATACTGCGTATGGTTACTCCTAAATGTTAAAAGGAGAAAACATTGCATCTAAAGATTACATTCCAAGTGCAGTGCAGGAGCATTTGATTGGCAGTATCTGAATTGATTAGGCTTATGTATGTTTCCCTATGGCACATAGCTATCCCACAACTTGATCAAAGTGTGACATTGACTGTGTGAAGAAATCACACTTAGCTAGCACATAGTTTTAGACACTTTTATGCGATGTTTTTACCACCACTTTTGCTGTTGCTTAATCTGAGTGCACATTATACAACTTTCAGAAGAACTTGCAGAATTGCTGACCTTTCCATACTACCCAACTTTAATCACTTGTGATCAGTCATTTGATGGCCAAAAAAAAAAAAAAATCAAGCAGGCTTGAACATTTTGGAGCCTCGTGATCGCATACAGACAGACAGAAAATAGCATTGCTGAAATGCTCACACAGTTTTCAGCAGTTCATTGCGAAGTCTTGCCAATTCTCTGATAGCATAAGTTCCATGTTAGCCATGAATGTGCCTATACTGCAAAAAAAAATGACATCTTAGTATCTTAAATATGGTCAGTTTTATCTATTTCTTATTATAGATTACAATAAACCATTAAATTAAAATTAATTTCAAGCTTGAAATATTCGAAGTAAAATTAAAGCTTGGGATGTGTAAAAGACAGGCTAAAACAGGCTGAATAAGCTTAGATTTGATTTCTAATAATCTCATAATTAAAAAATATTAGCTACATTTTATTCAAGATATTTTCACTTGCAGTGCAGACCCTTTGCCTGTTCATCTGACTACTCTGCAGATTATCCTCTAGTTTTGTTGTCTGATGTCTGCTACCATTTTGGATTTTGGATTGTGTATTGGAACTGTCAGTAAAATCTTCTCAGGTTCAGTGCTTTATACCATACTCTGTTTTCTTGGTTTTATTCCAACATGTAATATACAGAAGCCTTTCAGCAGTACGTAGTGTATTTTCAGCTTGCCCTAAATGGCAGACATAATCTGCATGCACAAATATGACCAGCAGAGACAGAGACTGCTCAGTGGGTGTACTTTTTTCTAGGGTTGCTGTGTTTACTCTGTACTTAATGGGGCATGAAGGCTTACAAACTTGGAATGGCAAACCGCTAGAGACAGATTCTGGGAATGTGGTGATGAAGCAGTACTCCAGGAAAGATGTGGAAGGAGCGATGTGGTGGGTGAGGCCATTGATCTCAGCTTGTGAGATTTGGCTGGCAAGACTGAAACTCCAAGGGGTTCATACACTGTACATATCCTGCTTTTGCTAGTCTTTCTTTGACCGGGTTGAATATGAAAGGCACAGATAAAAAAAGTTTCCTAGACTACAATATGATTCACTTTCCTGTAATATTTTCTTACAGCAAGAAAATGTTCCCTGGAGAGTCATAATGCTGGGTAGCATTGCGTGCAATTTGTTTCTTTGCCCTCACGTCCAACAGTGTCCAACATCTGTTATTTGTTAATCACTTATAATCAATACGAGAGGCTCAGTATTACTCATATAGCCTAATACTCTGGAAGTCTCATTTGAATTTCACTGAATACACCAGCATTTTTCAACATAATCTCGATTTGCTGCACTTGAGGTGGAGGATTACCACAGACAATAATTTTGACGTTTCGCTCTACTAAGAAAAGGACCGGATAATCCATTTACTCAAAAGTAATTATAAAGTAAAAGAGTAGTCAAAAATATTTATGTGGAGAACATAAATGTAGATGTTTTTTCATTTTGTAGATGCTTTTTTTTTTCTTCTCAAGGACACTTTCACACATTTTGGTCCATTTGCTGAGTCTGAATCAGAGCAGTATTTATACTTTTGGTCAATTTTCTATTCGGCTTGGTTCACACTGTACATAATTAAACATACCAAAAAGCAAAGAAAAAACCACAGTGGTTGAGGAGCATGAAAATATTCTCATAAAACTCTCATTCACTGGTTAGAAATAAGGTCATGGAAAAATATAAATAGACCTTTACCAAGTGCGTGATGGAGAGATCAAAAACCTTATTCAAGATAACATGGAGCCAGCACTAAATAAATGACTATATATATATATATATATATATATATGTGTGTGTATCTATATATATACACACACACAACTAGTTTAACATTTTTGTGTGTCACATGCAGCTTTTATTTTGTCTTTTTGTTAATCAGTCCTAATATCCAGCATGCATGGCATTTCTGCAGCTCTATATTTCTGTTCTGTGGCTCAGCTTAGCAACTTGCAACTCCAAAAAAAAATTATATTATAACCCAAAATGCATGTCATGTTTGTTCACTCCCTGAAGTTGGGTCAATTCAGGGCTGAATCACTTGTTTTTACTCTGCATGTAATTAAACTAACCATCACCACAAAAAAAAAGTATAAGGGGAGTGAAGGGCTGAAAACATCCTCATAAATTTCTTTCTTTTATTGGTCAGAAATGGAAAAAGTTAAGCAAAATTTTGCAAGTGCATTTAGAAATCATAAAAAAACATTGAGGCAGCGCTCAATAAATGACTAGATAATTATATAAACAACTAGTTTAAAACATTTTGGTGCTGCATCCAGCTTTTATTTTCTATTTTTGTGCATAGGTCCAGGTACAGCTCTCTTCTTTGGATCTGTTCATATCTTGTGGCTTATTTTGCAACTCGCAACTACAAAAGAATTTGCCCGTAAAACCCAAAATACATGGCACGTTTGGTTCCCTTCCTGTAGTTGGATTGATTCAGGGTTGAATCTCTTTCTCACTGCAGTCAAACTGCATTTGTTCACATGGAACTGGGCTAAGAACACCTTGCTCAGATGCGCTCAGATGCTCTGTGTTGGTACACACACAATCGCAAATGCTGTTTTCAGACCTGTTTAATGGAAGAGGGAGAGGACAGTGCACCAAGATTCAATTCAAACATCTTTTCGAGAGCAGCACTGTGGTGTAGCAGGCAACACTGCTGCCTCACGGCTTCTGATCCAGCAACAGTTTTTTTTGTGGTAATAATCCACGCACCATAAATGCAGTACGTAGGCATCAGGTTGAAAAATGCTGTAATATTCCTTTAAAGTATTTCCAGTATACCAATCATTTGTGTTCATTAAAAACATGACAGATCAAAACCAAAGATTGCAACGTTAATGCTAATGTCTGCAAAGATTAAAGCCTAATGAGCCAGAAGAAATCAAGAGGAGGCACACCAGTCAGACCAACAAGGCAAATGGGGTAAAGAGTGAGGAGCTGGGGAAAAAGAAAAGAAAGAGGGAAGAAATAAACCAGCTTAGATAAGTTTTTTGTAACTGCTAGTCTTTAAGGACAGGAATAGCTTCTTCAATTCAGTATGAATATGCAAACAGGAGAAGAGAAGCATACTAAAGTAAAATAGCTAGCTATAGTAGCATCACTAAAGCCTCAAACTATTTCATACATCCTGCTCTGTGATACCAAAGAGAGAGATATGGCGAGTCCCTGCCTCATTTGGGAAGGCCATGAGTCCAACTGAAGCATTTCCTGAGCTTAAGCAGTTGGCTATAATCTCTCGTTAGTGCCTGGCACTCCATCTAAGCAGCTCTCACTATGACAGCTCAGTTGAGTAATGACTTATTTATGTGCAAGATGGCGATTGCAGAAATGCCTTATTTGTAGCCATTGTGGATTAATTATCACATATTAGCCGAGAACAGCTTTCCTCCTGGCCAAATTCTCAGAGTCTATTTAAAGCATCCCTGAGTGATCTGGCTGGTCTTGGAGCATTTTCTTTTGTGAGTATTATGCACTCATTTTCTCCATTTCCCCCTCGCTAGCAGCTAATGGCTTTACTATGTAGTTGCGACTGACAGATTCTTCTTCATTAACTTCTCCCTTTGCATCTCAGACACTGCAGACAAGAGAAGTCTTTAACCACAAGCACACAAAATGCCTCCTTATAGAGACAAAGGAAAGATGAATGCACAAAAGCTACAAAGGATAATAAATGGAGGGTTGCTGGCTTTTGCATGTGAGACATGTATATCCGCTACTGTTGTCTGGAATGTGGGTCAATTATGGCATACTTTATTTGCACATATTTTTAAAAGTATTTTCTAATTAAATGTAAGAAACCCAGGCAAAGTATGTGTCCTAATGGTACTATTACATGTAAGAATTATTGGATTTAGTTTCATGCGAGGTTCTTTTGAGTGTGCTACTTACCTGTAGGTTCTACAGTGGCATTCTATTATACCCTATGTAGTGAGCATATGTAGTGAATCCATAATAAAGCCAATTGGGATTTGGCCTAATAGTGGTTAAAAAATGTAGCACAAAGATAAGTTTAAGATGGCTGATTAACTTGAATCTCTGGTAGTATAAGACAGTGGTTCTCAGAATGTAGGTCTGTAAAGCATAGCCTGGAGTTCATGATATAAAGAAAATTTTTCAGTGGTGGAAATCAAAAGTATGAAAGTGGTTATTTTTGTGATTTAATTGTTATAGTTATTAGCATGTTTGCCTGGTCACTTGAATTTAATCGGTTTAATCTCAACCCCAATAACTGAAAACCAAGTCGGATGGGAGAGACTCCATACTCTCTCAATTGTATGCGTCTGTGAGCTTATTTATGTGGAAGAGGGTAGAAAGCGCTTTCGTCCAGGTGGGTTACACTGCCCTGTGACACAGCATGAGCAGCAGTTCGAAAAGATGTACATGGCTGGCTTCACATGTTTCATAGGAAGCACAATATGAACACAAATTGGAAGAGTGTGTGGTTTAATTTTGTCTTCAACTGGCAGAAACATGCAACTTCAAATCTAATACCTGCCTTTCGGTTGTACTAATTTGCACATGTAATCATCATTTTCAAATACTTTCGGGCTTAATAAATTGCTTTGGGGATTCTAAAGTAATCTGTCTGTACAAACACCGGCCTGTGTTTTGCATTTTGAGGTAAAAAGCTCCCCAAATTGTTTAATCATTAAAGCAAACAGGCAAAACTTACAAGATTACCATTTAGTGTGAAACACACAAACCATTGCAAACCCTGTTATTAATTCAGCTTGCACATATTTGCAGGTATTATCATGTTTACACATGTTTTTGCACAGGTTAAAAAAAAAAAAAAAACTTTAGGGCACAACAGCTACCCTCCCCAGTAGATAGCTGACTGGTGGGAGGGATTTGTCAGGTGTGAAAAATGGGGAAATAAAGAGTGTGTTGAGGGGATCTGCAGAATTTGTTACGTTAAAATGGTCACTGACTACAAAAAGTTAGCATAAGAAAACTTTAAAGTGGCTATGTAATCTTATATAATTGTGATTCTTACTCATTCTTATTCGTATGATTCTTACTCAAAGTGAAGGGCTTAGGTAAGTACAATTTGACCGCATTTTTAGGGAGTGTGGTAAGAGCTGGTAAGATTTAGCTGTATTTGCTAAGCATCATCCCCATTTTTTACGGATGCTCTTCTCCTCAGTGACCCATAGCTGAGCAGGCATTGAAAGTCAGGACTAAACGGGTACGTCCACCAGATGCAATCTCAGATGCAAGCTCGTCTGTCTGTGACGGCCTGCTGCTCCCCTCTCTGTCTGGCTATCTCTCTTTTTGAAGTGTCTTGGTCTGTTTACCAGGTCATATTCTCTCCCTCTCTACCTCACAGTCAGTGTTTATTTTCTCCAGCTGTGCCACATCTGCTTCCCTCCCCATCTATAATGTGTCACTCCAAAGTTTCCTATAGTCTATTGCTGTTTCTGCTTCACCCTCCCTGCTCGCCTCCTCTGGTTCATGAATTTATTATAAAGACCAGAAATGAGGGGGTGTGAGGGAGAGATGAGGAGAGGGGAGGGACATTGATCTGGTGCTGGGATTCACTCTGTTTCTTTCATTATCATGCTCCCTTTTGTCTTGTACTCTCATTCTGTTCTATATATTTAATATAATACACACCTTACTATGCAGTAACCTTATATTATGTCTTGTCTCCCTCTCACTCTGGCTGTCTAACTCTGTCTTTCTCTTTCCTTGTGTGCTTGCTTGCTACCTGTTGCCATGCCAACCCCATAATTTTTTTGTATCTTGAATATTGCCCAGAGCAGTGTATCTCCGTGGGGTCTCCAAGTAACTGTATATAGTTATTACTTATTCTGAAATGTACTAATATGTTCCTTGACACATAGGCCCTGGATTACTAATTTTTTTTTTTTTAGCGTGTGCAAAAACGTGTGTGAACATGATATGACCTGCAAAAAAAATGTGCCAGCTGATTTAGTAACGGGGTTTGCAAAGGTTTGTGTCTTTCACACTTAATGGTAATCTTGTAAGTTTTGCATGTTTGCTTTAATGACTATAGGTAAAAATTTTGTGGTGCTTTTTACCTCAAAATGCAAAATACAGGGCAGTGTTTGTACAGACAGATTAATTTAAAACGCATAATGCTATTTATTAAGCCCAAAAGTATTTGAGAATGGCGATTGTGTGTGCAAATGAGTACAACCAAAAGGCAGGTATTAGATTTGCAGTTGCATGTTTCTGCCACATGAAGACAAAAATAAACCACACAATCTTCTAATTTGTGTTTGTATTGCATTTTAAACACTTGTTTGACATGTCTCACAGTTTTTAATACATTATACTGGGCATGTGGCAGGTTTTAGGTTCTGTTTACTCTTCTGGGAGTCTTGTTGACATCTGTACTCATCATGGCATCATCAGGAGTAATTATCACACACAAAAACCTGATTTACATACTGTTTCCTTCCTAAATTTGGCATGTAATGTCATGAAATTATTCTTTGAAATGAAACACACACAATTTATGTGCACAATTTATCCCACACAAATTAGCCACATTTAGGTGTGTGTTCATAACTTTTTTTAAATAACTCCTGCAGTATTGTCTCTTCATGCCTGTGCATGCACATACACACACAGAAAAACAATTTGGGTGGCGAGCGTTTACCTCGTTGAATAATAGCAAATTAATGCTTGAGGGTCACAGTAAGAGGTTGATATACCTGGCACAAATCAGTCTGCCTACTCCAAAGCTTCATTGTTTCAATTGTTGTTGATCATCATCTTCATTTCCCTCATCTCACTAATGTCTGATTGCTCTAGCACTCATTTATCTGAATGATTATTAATGCTAAGACTGAAAGCTTTATTGAATTTGAATGACCTAACAGTAATTTGAGATATCTAAAACTAAACGTAATATCTGCTGTCAAGTCAAGCTGTATTTGTAGACTATCAGACGTCTAGTTATGTCCGAATTGAACGTTTGAATAAAAATACTATCTGCTTACAGTCTCTGGCTGATTTTTTTTTTTTTAAAGAGAACATACATGTATCCTTTATCATTTTCTATATCCAATAATCCTGTACGGCGGCTCTGGTGCAGCAGTCAGTTTGGACAAAAATGGTGGCAGAAAACTTTATGAGGAATGGTGGATGAAAGCAGTTTGTTTACAGATAATAAAAAATTGTCTAACGACAAATACATAGTGTGGTCACAGAATATTTATTACCAGACTGCACTGATCTCTCAGGGTTAGCAAATTTTAGAGTAAATTTTTTGACATATTGCTGCTTTTGAAGCCTGTCTCAAACTGTCATAGGGACTGTGGCGGCATATCTTAGTGCTGAATTATAAGACACTGACGCCTTCCACAGAGAAAGCAGCAAGGCTTTAAGGCTTCTCTTTCATAAACAACCAATGTGTGTCACGCTTGCATATGAAATCCTTGTGTCTGATTTGCAGTGCATCTCCAGAGAGCTCCATATTGTCGGCTCACTAGGCCATAGCAGATGAACACCTGAGGGTCACTGCGTGAAGTCTAAACACCTGTTTAATCAGCTGGTACAAATCTGCCAGCCTGCTCTCATGCTTAATTGTTTTCTTCCTTCTGCTCATGACCTCTAATTTTCTCATATGCTTTTTTTTTTAGTTTACTGGAACAACAACAACAACTACTACTATTATTAGTAATACTACTATTTGGCTAAGTGGCAAGGTGGGGGGGAACTAGATTCCCCTTTTTCGATCGTGACCTCAGGTTACTGTCTGAAGTTTTGCATGTTCCCTCATGTCCATGTCAGTTTCTTCTGTGTTCTCCTTTCACCTCCAAACAACATGCCAGTAGATGGCTTGACTATGATACATTGCTTCTAGTTGTGAATGAGTGCATGATTGTGTGTGTATAATGCTCTGCAATCAAACAATGTCCAAGCAGGGTGTATTCTTCTTACTTTCTGGTTCATAAGGACATTTGAAATGTTTGAAGTTTGCAGATTTGGCAGACTAAGAACAGAAAATTCAGGAAAAATGTACAGCCTAAAGGCTATTAAGAAAATATAAAATAGGTTGGAGGGATATTCTGGCAGGATATGAGTATTGTGTCAAAAATTAAAAGGAGTATGGAGACAAAAGTTAACTTGAGTAAAAGTAAAAAGTATCCACATTTAAGTTCATCATGTCTGATCCTGCATGGCTAGCTAGCATCGCTAAGCAATCAGTCATAAGGAAAATATTCTGCTAACTCAGACAAACCTATGTTCTCTAATGCTTAATTACTCTTTTGGAATGAATGCTAAGGCACATTACTAATGAAAACAAAACTTAACTAGTTAATGTAGTTGGTCTGTGAACTCAGCTAGCTAAGTTAGTTAAGTTAGCTAACTAGTTTACAAAATTTAACTAGCTATTTTAACAAATTTAAAGTTCACTTAACTCAAAATCCTTCTTTAGATTTGATAGTGAATTTTAAAGGTAGATATTTCATTTTACTAAGAAAAAAAGAAAAAGATTTGTAACAAGAACTCTGAAAGTCAAAATGAAAAAGTAAGGAGTTAAAAGTAATTTTTTTCTTGCAAATTTGCTTGAATAAGAATATATACGAATATATAAGAATATTCAATTTCAGTACTACTTGGGTAAAGCACAAATCATCCAAAATACTATTTAAGCACAGTAACAAAGTACAATTTGTCAAGTATTTTCCACCGCTGGTTATAAGAGAATATTTATAAAACATTGATAAAGGGAAATGTAGAATTTTCAGCTGATCACTTTGAATCTTTTAGGGTTTTCTTTTTTACTATTACTACCTTACCACACATAACTTTGAGCATTCTTTTTACTTGTGATAATGACGGAAGACATTGAGACATAAGACATATATCACGTTAAATATCTTTAGTGCTATAAATGCATTTTTTGCCTTCTTCACTTAGCCCTAAGGGGATACAGACTTTTGCACTGTAAATAATTGAGTTCAGTAACTGGCAGAACTGCAGTGCTGACTTTGTGCTGAATCAGAGAATGTAGATCAGTTAATGATGGTGTAATAAATCAGCAAGTTAAAAATATATAAAGGTTAACCCAGATGGTGCCTTAGGTCTTATAAGGTTAACAGGTTCAGAAAGACTGATTTCTGATATTTCTAGGAGGTCAGAAAACTCCAGAAAAATCCATCTCTCACTCTCTCTCTCTCTCTCTCTCTCTCTCTCTCTCTCTCTCTCTCTCTCTGTGGAAATAGACGCATCAGTCAGCGAGCTTGGCCAGGGTGCTTCCACTGAGACACTGTGACACAAAGTGTAGACGTGATATTAATTGTGTCGCTGGAATGCAGTCAAAGAACTACAGAAGAAAGCGAGGAGAGAGAGATAGAGAGAAAAGAGAGTGTTTGGTGTCTGGAGATATAACAGAGTGTAGTCATGTGAGAAATGCAGTAGACTAATAAATGAGAAGCATGTAGTGCATTTAATTACACACATGTTGGGCAAAGGTTTTCCAGGGAGTGAAGCTAAGAAGAAAAAATGACAATGCAAAGATTAGGACTAACATTTAAATGCAGGATTTCAATAATAGTGTCAAAGAGAGAGAGAGTGTTTATGTTCATGGGTGCATCTAACTACATGAGCAGATTTCCCTGTTTTTTTCCTCAAACTGCCTGTGTCCCTGATGCTCTTCATTATTCATGGGCTTTTATTATCAGTGCCCCATATGTGGCATTTATTCCTCTTCACTCTTTTGAATTTTTGTTTTCTTAAAGCAGAAAAAGAGCATGAGCAGACACTGATTTTTTTTTTTTTCCTTTTTAACTTTTGTTTCTGCAAGGGTTCCTGAGTGGTGCAGTGATTCCAACGATGACACAGCCATCCATGGCCGGGAGTCTAGTGAGGAAAATTGGCCATGCTTTTTGTTTGGGTGGGGCAGCATACTCTCTCCTCTGTCAATCACAGCGACAATAGCCAGTCATGGGCATCTGTGAGCTCATGTATGCAGAAGATGGCAGATAGCGATTTCCTCTGAGGGTGTTCCTCCACCTGTGATGTGGCACGAGCAGCAGTTAGAAAAGATGTGGATGTTGGCTTCAAGTGTCTTGGAGGAAGCATGTGTTTACCCCTCCCCCTCCATGTTTGGCAACTGTCATGTGATAAGGAAGAGTTAGCTAGTGGAATAGAATTAGCATTGGGAAGAAAATGGGGGGAAACTCTTCTTTCTGCAGCTTATTAGCCCATTTCTTGCTTTAGTCCCATCTCTAATGTCTGACACATTCCAGATTTTGTCTTCTTCTCACTGACTGTCTCTCTCCACACATGTGTAAATGTGGCACATTGTGTGTTGAATCCACGTGAATTCACATTTTTTCTGTAGCATTTCTGTTGAATAAAAATAGGCCTCACTGTCATTGTCTCCTCTTTGTGTTCTCTCTCTCTCGCTCTCTCTCTCTCGCTACCCCCCCCCCCCCCCCGCACACGCACGCTGAATTCATTTCCACACCATGCAAATAAAACTCCAAAATAAAAAGTTTTATTTTGTGCATGCTCAGTGTTGCCTTGCAGTTAATGATTTCTTCCCATCACCCCGCCACCACCCCTCCACTTTTTAGCCTCTGCAATAAACAGTCTACAGTTTAAGTGATGCAATATAAGTGTAAGTCCATTCACTTTAAATGCCCTGATTGTCGTGATACACAAAAGACAGACAGGTTATTATGGATTTAAGACATAAAAATGGAAAAAATCACATAGAAACATGCATTGATTTTGGAGATGGATGGATATTGGATGGATACAACACTTCTGAACATATTAAACTGTTTTGTGTCTGAATGCTATCCAGACACAGTGGGGCCCAAACATCCTAGACCAAACAGAAAAATTGGAGATCTTTTTTTTTTTTTTTTTTAATTTAAAACTGGGAATAAACAGAAAGTTTTAGAATTTTGAAAAATTAAAAACAAAAAAATGAACTGTTTGATATCTTGAATTTTCAATACTTCTAAGTCACTATTGAAAGTTAAGCAAGTTTGTGGAGTTGACCGTGTTAATGCCTTTGTACAAAAGGTCAGATTTCCTTTGAGTCATATCTCTTCCATAGAAGCAAGTTTTCAGATATTTTACTTAAATTTTACTAAGTTATTGCTTATAATATAATTTGTAATGTAAATGTATTAAATAAGAAAAGAATGCAAAAATGAGATAAATGTAAGTCACTCTGGATGTTCAGATTTGTTGTTTTTGTATGTTGAAATGACAAAAACGAGACATCAAAACCATAAAAAAACAGTGAGTAAAAATATCACCAAGTTTAGGGCTCAAGAAAAAATTCAATAACTTTTCCAAATTAGATTTTTATTGTGAGGCACAGACTTTCATGCTGTGATGCTGTTCATCAAAGCATAAACAGGCTTGGCTAATAACATTTATTTTCTTTTTAAATGCATTAATATTGTTAAATGGTTAAACACATAAATAAGATGTAACCCATTTTAATAAGTTTTATTAAGTGATGTTTTGTCATGTATGAACATGCATCATACACTATATGGCCAAAAGTATGTGGTCACCTGAGTATTGAACGTCCCTTTCCAAAACCATGGCCATTAATATGGCGTTGTTCCTCCTTTGCTGATATTACAGCCTATTATCCACTCCTCTGGGAAGGCTTTCCACTAGATTTTGGAGCATGGTTTTGGGGATTTGCACTCATTCAGCCACAAGAGCATTAGTGAGGTCAGGCATTTATGTTGAGCGCGGAGGCCTGGTGCATAGTCGTCATTCCAACTCATCTCAGAGGTGTTCAGTGGGGTTGAGGTTAGGGCTCTGTGCAGGCTGCTCGATTTCTTCCACATCAACCTTGGAAAACCATGTCTTCATGGAGCCTTCATGCTGCAGTGGGTTAGGGCTAGGTCACTTAGTTCCAGTGAAGGGAAATCTTAATGATACAGCACGCAAAGACGTTCTAGACAACTGTGTGCTTCCAACTTTGTGGCAAAAGTTTAGGGAAGGCTCACATATGGCTCTGAGGGTCACATAGTGTATTTTTTGATGCTGCATAATTTACAAATTTAATAATCCAAACTACATAAATGTATGGGAGCAGAATTTGCGATAAAAATAGAACAACAGATACTAATCATACTCAGATCGTGGCCTGTGCCCAAACTCATGCATAATCAGCAAGTCGTACCAATTCACATGAATCAAGTCATGTGAAAACTTTGAAGGATTAGAGTTAGGGGTTAGTGTTCATAGGATTTCAACTGCATGAAAACAAATCATAGCACACAACCGTGATATGTGTGAATTCATGTACATCTCTCATGAGATCATGTTGGCAGAGCGATGCTGTACTAGTTTAAATGAAGTTTGTTGAACTCAGACATGGCCTGTTCTCCTGACAGTGCTGCTGCAGTTGTGCTAATGGATTTTAATGAGGAGACTGTAATTAGACTGTACCTGCTTTACCTTTATGGTAGCACAGTGTTAATGCACTAGAAAATTACCCAGGGCCAAGCATCAGAAAATTAAGCCTAATGTCAAGCTCTGAATGCTGGGAAAATGTGCTGCATTAACTGCTTACACAGTTGAGTAGAATCTCCCGGTCACCGCCACTTTATTTCTCCTCCCTCTCTGTCTGTTGTGTACAGCAGATGGTGTGTGTAGTTCTTCCATCAGATTTTCTCTGCTGCAGAAATATTTTGGACTCAAGACTCTGATTATAAATGAAACCAATTAAAAACATTAAAGTGCTTTGTTCCTCTGAGAGTAACTGCTTAAAATTTTTGCATAAATGTTTCCTCTTCCGACCTTTCCTTTTAGTCCCTCCCTTCTTTTTTTCCTTCTTCCCTTCCTACACTCCTTCCTTCCTTCTTCCTTTCCTTCTCCCTTTTCTTCTTTTATACCTTCCTTCCCTCCTTCCACCCTCCTTCCTTCCTTCTCCCTTGCTTCTTTCCTTCTTATTCACTTCCTCCTTCCCTTTCTTTCTTCTTCATCTCCTTCTTTCATTTCTTCCTTATTACTTTCCCTCTTCCAAATGATTAATTCCATTAAAAGCATGGCACAGTGATGCATCCTCAGAGCTTCAGTGTCCCCTGTTTGATCCTCAGCTCCACTATGTGGCGTTTCTGTTCATGTTCTCCCGGTGCCAGCATAGGCTTCGTCCATAGGTGCGTTCGCCAATACACCTACTGGCATGTTTCCAGAAACATGCCAGTAGGTGTACTGGCTATGCTAAATTGCCCCTAGTTGTGAATGAGTGTGTGCACTGGTGCACCAATCCAGGGTGTATTCCCACCTCATGCCCAGTGTTCCCGAGATAGATACCCTGACTAGTTATTGAAGATAAAAGAATCAATTAATTAAATTAAACTAACAGCATCCCTACTTTTGGACACCTTTTCTGTGTAAATGCACTCACTGATGACGGTGAAATAAAAGCAGAATGAGAACTGAAAAAATATGAGTTCTCCCCAGCTGAAGAGACTGCCAAGGGGATAGATTTGGCAAAATGCCTGGCCTTGTAACTATGCTGAAGTTTGTCCAAGAGATTGTTCTACTGTAGAAAAACCGTTCCAAAAACTGTCTATTCTAGTTTTTGACCAAAATGAGAACAAAGAGGAAGGCTGTATATATGAGGAAGGCTGTATGGCCACTTCACCCGTGGAAAAATTCAGCATTTCGGTTATAAATGGTACGAAATCATTCATTGGAAATTTCTTGGAGAATCATAGAAAAAGATAATATTTTTAAATATTTTTTCAGCAAATCCTCTGAAATACAGCAGAGTTAGTTTTAGGATGCATGTACGGTGGCATCTATTCTCATCTTTTGCAGAGTTATCTGCATGAAAGAGGATATGGAACTGGAGCAGGGGTTTAAAGAGAGAAGAGTAAAAACAAATAGGGAGAAGAGAATAATTTGCATGGCTGAGAAAAGCTTGTGCTAATCTTCAAATGAATTTATTTTGTTACAGTGATGGACAATGCGAATGACATAAGCAGTCACTGATATTGTATTTGGCCTGTTCTTTTCGTGAGTTGGATTTTGTAAACTTTTATACTGTGAAATATTATTGTGTTGTATTAGAGGATATGTGGCAAAAAAAAAGGGTGATGTTGAGGATGGTTTGGAGATGGCAGTGGGTCTAGTGATGGAATTCAGATGAAATGTGCAGATCATACAGCAGTGAGAGATACAAAGCTCACACAAATTGAGTCTACAAATATAATCCCCCACCCCGGGAGAAGGCAGAGTCCAGATTCCTGTAGAGCTGGCACTGTTCTCTGGGGCTGTCCAAGTGTAAGGGCCAGGAGCTTAAGAGAGAGTCTGGTAGCATGGGAAGTGATGAGCCCTTTAAATGGTTTAATGTTAGTTCTGGAATTCACCTCCTACCAGGTATACCTGACGGGGACGTGAGTGACCTTCTGTCAGCTTTTGCACAATGAAATGAGATTTAGACTGAGTAATAATGTTACTATGAGATACTTATGGTTATATACAGTATATATATATAAATCAGCCACTCATCTTCATGAAGTCCTCATTCCGCCATACACTTTACATTCTGTTAAATTACTAATTGAGTAATCAACTATTTTAATCCAACTCAATTGGATAAAAACTGATGTTCAACTGATTTGTTCGCTTTTTGTTTTTCTCTGCTGCATAAACTGTGGAGCAGAATGCTCACATCCCCATTTAGTTCAATTGAGTTATTATTGCACCTAGTGGACAAAAATGCTAACTGCAACAAGCAGGAATCAGGAGCCATGTGCTCGCTCTATGAACATTTTCAGTGGGTGAGGCGCATCGAACAGAAAAGTTAATTACAGGTTTGTGTTTTTTATGCTAAATTAGGTTTGCTTAAAAATACTTCACAGCATCCAAAATCTTATTTTATAGCAAATAACAAGATAAATCTAATTCCAAACAAAGCCAAAGTATAAGTGCAGACAGAATGTCTATGACGGGGTGTGCAATCTTTTCCGGAAAGGGCCGGTGTGGGTGCAGGTTTTCATTTCATCCATGCAGAAGCCGCACTTGAGACTGTTGAAAGCCAAGCTCAATTGATTAAACAGGTGGAATCAGGTGTGGCTCCTGTTTGATTGGAATGAAAACCTGCAGCCCCACTGGCCCTTTGCGGATAAGATTGGTCACCCCTGGTCTATGATGTACAGAACCATTTCTATTGTGAGATATATTGTAAATATTGGGAGAGAGAAAGGTGGATTATGGAGTGGATGATGTCCGTTCATGAGAAATGTGTGTGCACCACCATCTTGTGGGAAACAAGGTCACCATTTAAGGCTATGTCAATATTAATGTCTTCCTGCCCCACCAGAATCTGCTGTTAGTAGATGTTGTCAGTGTACTTCAGCATTAGTAAAGCTTAAGAGTTGGGCTGAACGATTAACCGGCTTTACATCAAAAATCACGATTTGAAAGAACGTGATTTACAAATTGCAAGTGCTGCAATTTGAATTAGCCAGTAATTTTACAAGGGAATATTACAGCCAATAAAACAAGCATGCATGAACTGCCTGTATATGACCAATCAGAAGCTAGAAATCACCACAAGTGCTGTGCATGACAAAAAAAAAATCGAACTATTAGGTGAAGTGCTGAACATTAGCAAAAATTCTTCATCTGAACAAGTGAGTGACAGCCAAGCCGAGAACACTTTCTATACACTGTGTGCTTGATTTATTTACTTTATTAACAATCTTTATAATAAAGGGAGCTCAAGAGCAAATGAGACTCAGCAATCTGAGTTCTTTGCCTCTTTTGGACACTTTACATCCAGTCTGTTCTGGTAGTGCCCTCTTCCTGACAGTTTAGGGAAAAAAAATCATAATTAGAAAATGAGAGAGTTTGCTCGGGTTGTTTGAGAAAGGGATGTGGCTGATAGGCGGCATGGTTTTCAGCGGGGATTCTGGTAGCTCTCGAACTAGGCTTATTCCAATAATTATAAAATATTTAAAAGTTAAAATCTCTAAAATGTATAATTCACCTATTAATAACTGATAAATGAATGCTTTTGCTGCTGTTACTCTCTCTAGATTAGTATTTTAAATGATTGATCATGACACTACTTTTAATGTTCACCTTTTAATCTGGCTGCTTCAATGGTAATAGCAACTGCTATGTCATCTGAGGACCCTGAGGATCTTTTTTTATTGGAGGCCAAGATTGTAATTATGTCTTGTAGATACAGTACGTAAACCACTAATACAGGCCTGGAACTGGATTTATTAGAAAATAATCGCAATCCTAATCACAATATTGCTCAGAAAAATCACAATTAGATATTTTACCCAAATCATTCAGCCCTACTTCAGAGTGCTCTGGATTGCTTCATGTTGTCCATCCTTGATGAATACAGTAAGTAGACTGCCTTGCCATATGCCAGGGAAGGGGGAAGCAGAGAGAGGCTACACACTACACTCTAGCAGGTTAATAGGCACCACCTGAGAGAACAAATGTGCAGCTAGTGGGTGACTAAAGCAGCACCACCTCCAGCAGTAGAGTGTGCTCAGAAATTGGGCTGTACTGCTTTTTACTGCTTTTTAGGCAATTTTATTCATACATGCATCTTCAGTATCTTCAGTTTCTCCTAGTCAGGGTGGCAGTGGATCCAGAGCCTATCCTGGGAACACTGGGCACAAGGCGATAGAATTCACCTCGGATGGGACGCCAGTCCATTGCAGGGCACCATGCACACACACTCGCACCTAGCAATTTAGAGTTACCACTTGCATGTTTCTGGGCAGTGGGATGAAACAGGAGAACCCAGAGAAAACCCACACTGGATTTAATACTGAGAAAACATGAGAAACTCCACACAGACATTAAACCGAGCTCAGGATCCAACCAGGGACCCTGGAGCTGTGCGGCAGCAATACTACCCGCTCATCACCGAGCTGCCTGTTACAGTTTTAGTCAAACAATAATATAACACCACACAATACTGTCTCTAGCATGAATTACTAGGAAAATAAATCAGTTTAAAAAGAATTTACCTAACTCAGCCAGCTGTTTAACATATAGATTGAATGCACTCAGATACATAAATATATTTAGCAGCAAATCATTTTGATCATCCAATAAATACTTCAGAGCAAAAGGGGAATCAAAAGTAATATGCACATGCATGTCATTTTCTTTTACAGTTCTAAGTAAAGAAATTTGATGTAAAAATGACCTGATAACATTCACTAATTTGACCCTTGTCCAGGAAAAACAAGTCAAATCTTTATTAATTTTGTTAATAGTTTTATCATATTTTTATCCAAACATCTTCTTCAGTGAACAAGTTTTCTCGCTCAACCTGCCACAGTTAAGATTTCTGTCTCATTCACGGTTGAACTCGATCTCTGTCCTGTACAGGAAGATGCTTGAGGTAAAGATTATTGATGATGAGGAGTACGAGAAGAACAAGACCTTCACCATCCAGCTGGGGGAGCCCATCCTGCTGGAGATTGGACAGAAGCATGGTAAGGAAAAA
This sequence comes from Pangasius sanitwongsei, assembly GCA_037576675.1. Classification (NCBI taxonomy): domain Eukaryota; kingdom Metazoa; phylum Chordata; class Actinopteri; order Siluriformes; family Pangasiidae; genus Pangasius; species Pangasius sanitwongsei. Next base: position 5,100,200 of record CM075017.1, on the reverse strand, counting down.
TCCTCTTTTGAGCAGATCCAGAATTAACTTACACTACTCAAACTGTCTACAACAGTTTGAACCACCAATGGTCATAAGTAAAAGTACACAGAATGGTATGAAGAAGCGAATCTGGGGCTGATTTCTTTCTCACCAGGGCTGGCCAGTATAAATGGACTAGCAGGGCTAAGGCCTTCCAGTCTTTGATGGAAAAAAATAGATAGAAAATAAGTCTCATTTTTTGCCATCTACATCATCTTATTTGCTGTTAAGAAATGTCTTGTTTTTTTAATTATCATTTTTATGGAAACAATAACAATAGCCCCACCAATGGTTATAAGTAAAAATACACCGAATGGTATGAAGCAGCGAATCTGGGGTTGATTTCTTTCTAACCCAGACTTAGATTCACACAGCCTATTAGTGATAGTCATGTCAGGTGACTATGTGTGATAAAATGCCCCCTAGATTTTATGTGTATTGGGGCTAATTTATTTAAGTTCTCTTCACTGATACATCCGTAACATCATCAGCAGTGACTGAGAAGATTCAATAATACAGTAATGGGTAAACATGTAATAAACATGAACAAGGTAGATTGGTCTTATTATCTCTTGGTAAGTGATTTCTCAAAATGCCTTTGAATGGGAAAGTAGAAGTAAATAGACTAAGCAAAATTATACTGTCAAAGTATAAATAATAGAACCATATATTTTATGTGGTTTGAAGGGAAGAACTGGCTACCTGCAAACACAGCCATTTGGAAGAAATGTGGCATGCGCTCTTTTGTATAAGCGTAATCAACTTATGCCTGTGATGAGATCCTGTACTATAAGCCCCAACCATAATCATTTCAGATATTGACAGATAGTAGATTTTTTTTGTTGCTCTCCTTTTCCCTTGCAATATTGTGATGAAACCATCACTGAGTCTACCTACTACAAAAACCTGCAGAACATATTCTAAATCACCTACACTGGGCATCTTATACAAATCTAGGGGTCTTTAGCTCACTAATACTCCTGTTGAAGTCTGTATTATTAGAATACAAAAAAAAACTGGACCGTCTTCTGTTGTCGTAGCCCATCTGCCTGAAACTTTTGCATTCTGAGATGCTTTTCTGCACACCATGGTTGTAAAGAGTGGTTATTTGAGTTATGTAACCTTTCTGTCAGCTCGAACCAATCTGGCTATTCTGAAATGGATGGTGAGTGTACAGTATATACAGTATAAATCGACTGACTAATAAGTACCCATTTTCCAAAATGGAGTTGTGTTATAATAATACAGACTTCCACATTGGCTGAAAGTATATTTAGAGGAAGGATAATCAGCAGCCTCATTGTCTGTGAGATACAAAACAGAAAAGAGAATTTAAACCTGAGTTGCAAATGGATTGATGAATATTCAGTGATTGATGAATATTCAGTGAATGAAAGTGCATGAGAAAGTCCCAACAGTAAGGGCAATCACTGGTCTCAGAACACATGGCCATGTTGGATCATTATCTCGAGGCCATTTCTGAATATTAATTATACTGCTCTAATTTAATGATCTTTGCCATTGAATTCACCAAGCTGTTGTACGATTGTATTCACAATGTTCCTGATGTCATTCAATTTTTTTAACCTAGATTTTTTTCTCTGTTTTTACTTGCTATGGCATGTGCAGGTAAGCGCAGAAAATTCAATTCGGACTCACCTCTTTCTAGAGCATCACTTAACCATGGGGTGGTGATTATGAAAGTTGAAAGCACTCAATGATTTAGGGGCATATTTACAAAGAAAAGCACTAATTAGTGGTAGGGAAGGCGGGGGATGCGGGGTAGTTTAGTATGTGAGCTAATATGAACATGCATGCAAATGACCACAGATGCACCTTGCCTAATTAACATATGGCGGATGTGCATATCTTCCAGTAGTTGTTTTTTCAGATGATGCGATTAAGATTATGTTTAGTCTTTTGCACGCTTAACAGCCATCAAAAAATGCTGAAAATGCCATGTTATTCCGTACATCCTGATCATTTGAGAACTGGTTCTGCACTTGTTATAGTAATATATTCAGAGCTGCAGCCAGTATAGCAGAAGAGTACTATTTACTTTTACTATATTATTATTACAGTGTTCTAAATATATATATATATATATAGCACAGTTCTTACCATGTGTTTGAATGGATCACCCACCTGTGAGATCATCACCACAGCCATTTTTTTTATAATATCATGCCAATAAAGTGTTTTGATTTTAATCATGGTGCCTCAGAGCAACTTGTTAGTGGTGCTGGCTTCAAACTGTGAATTGTGAATTGTCCCAAGTTACTCAAAAAGTTTTGGTTAACCTACACAGGGTACCAGAAAGAATCTTAATAGTATCCCTTGTGACCTTTATTAATACTGAAAGTCATGGTATTAAATAACAGAATGATACATAACTATCATTATTAACATTATGACTAGTTATTCATATATACCTCAAGAGGCTGTTAATGTAAATGCTTCATTATTTCCTGATGTGCTAAGGATTAATGTATGTATTAACTCATCATTATGGAAGCATTAGTTAAGTATTTTTGGATCTTATAATAAAGTTTTACCAGAAAAGGTATCTAGACCACAGTACATTGAAAATTGAAGAAATAAAGTGTTTTGGCAATGCAGAGATTAAGTAACTCTGCTTGAGGCTCAGGTTTGGGGCTCCAAATAGTGTTTCTGGCTTTTTCAATAAATTCATAATAATGTGATTTGGCAGATAATTTGCTTCTTTGCTCAGTGAAAATAAATTAATATCAGTTTGAAAGAACTCTTTTGTACACAGTCATAGTAGCTGTCAATGTCTCATCTGAGCAATAACTACTACTAATAAAAAAAAAGATTGTTAGCGTAGAGAATGACAAGGTGTATAATAAGAATGGTGGTTCATTACCATAATCTCCGCCTGGTATGTTAGTGCTTTGACAAGGAATCTCTTATAAATGAACATGCAATGAGCAAAACCGTAAAGCCTACAACCTTAGTGACCATCCCTTCAAATAAATTGTATGCAGTAAACACCCTTGGGTCTGTTCCATAACTTTCATGACCATCAGTTGTATATTCCAAAAAAGAGTGACGGCAGTAAACGTTATAAAAATGCGCCACTTAGATTATATATGCTTTTAAATCTAAGCATGTCTTTGCCAACAGGAGATTCCAATGACAACAAGCCAGCAGTAGGGATCGAGGAGGAAGAGGTGGCCAAGATGGGCTGCCCGAGTCTGGGAGAGCACACCAAGCTGGAAGTGGTGATCGAAGAGTCATATGAATTCAAGGTAACTTCTAAAAAAGCTAGATCGTCTGCAGGATAATACAGTATCTATGACCCTGGATTTCACCCAGAAGTGCACATGTACGTCAGCTTCACTAAACATTGATTATATTTATAAATATTGACATATTTATAGCTATGGCTACACCTAAATCCACCCCTTAAAAGGAAAAAGCCACCCTGAACAACTTGCACATTACTTTTCATAATTAACATGTGATCTTTAATGTCGTCTTTAAAGATTTATTAGATTTATTTTGTAATGACTTTTTCAGTTTAAAGTTCTTTCTTTGACATGTTGGACTATTTTCACTTTGGTTAATAGTTTCCTACACGACCCACAAAGCAGTTTGATTTAGCCCTCAATTCATCTTTACTTGAAGACTGCAATGTAACAGCACTTTAGTCCTTTAGATTGTCCAGCTCTCTTCTCCTCATCTGTACACTCTGCTCAAACAGATCAGCTTACAGAGCTTCAGCAATCATGCTAATACTACCGTCAACACCATCACACTCGAAATCTCATAGATCGCTAACCAGCCGAGCCAAGTCTCTGCTGTAACTCAGCGCAACATTATACTACCATCATGAGGCCATCTGGTCCTTTTTGGTCCACATACAGGGCTACAATCAAGGCCCAACCCTCTAAGATCACTTTTTCTTTGTTGATGCTTGAATTGGCTTTCATTTGTCCTTTTGGTAAGTCTTTGTACAAGTGGAGAAGCTCATGGGATTTAGGAAAGATGGGAGACAGGGTTGTGGATTCCTCTACAGGATTACACAATGAAAACACAAACCAGTTACAGCAGTCCAGATCTCAGTGGACAGAATGAGAGAGTTTTTTTTTTTTTTTTCTGGCATCTTACAGCCTCACTGTTGCAATATAAGTTTGACCATGGTCTCTGTCTGCATAGGGTAACTGAAAGGTTAGATTAGTCTTTTACTCTGTCACACAGACAAGTTGGTTTATCTTTCCTCTGTATGTGTGTGTGTGTGTGTGTTTCAGAACACAGTGGATAAGCTGATAAAGAAGACTAATCTTGCATTGGTTGTGGGCAGCAGTAGCTGGCGAGAGCAGTTTGTCAGTGCTGTCACTGTCAGTGCAGGTCAGTGTCGCTCACACACACACACACACACACACACACACACACATACACGTTTTACTACCCTAGCTAAAGGAACCAGCTAAATGTCTCCACAAGTTCAAACAGATGATCCTATCCTGGTGAGAACATTTGGTCAAAACCAAAATAGAAAAACATACACCTTCCAACCTGTACCAAGACATACACCCACACACACATAAACAAACCCAACCCTAACCCCCTAACCTCATTAACCAATATTATATATATATATATATACACACTCAGGTCCGGAAATATTTGGACAGAGTTTTTGGTTTATACACCACCATAATGGATTTGAAATAAAACAATCAAGATGTGATCAAAGTGTAGAGTTTTGGCTTTATTTTAAGTGGTTCCACAAAAATATGGCATTTACCATTTAGGAGGGCTAAATTAGTTACCTAAAGTTAACTAAATTACCATTAGGTACCTCCATTTTCAGGGGCTCAATGGTATTTGGACAAAGTGAGATAATTGTAAATATAACCATCATTTTAATACTTGGATGAAAATCTGAAGTCTGGAGCCATGTTCTCAAAACTCAAATTCTGAGTTTGGAGATGCTTTGCCAGGCCTTCACTGCAGCCACCTTCAGTTGCTGCTTGTTTGTGGGTCTTTCTGTCTTTCTTTCAGTCTTGTCTTCAGTAAGTGAAAAGCATGCTCTACTGGGTTGAGATCAGGCGACTGACTTGGCCATTGAAGAATATTCCATTTCTTTGCCTTAAAGTCTTGAGCTGCTTTCACAGTATGTTTAGGGTCATTATCCACCTGCACTGTGAAACGGCGTCCTATCAGTTTTGTAGCATTTGGCTGAATGTGA
>CM075017.1:5078467-5094864 GCA_037576675.1 Pangasius sanitwongsei | reverse complement strand
TCTCAGTCATTGTCCAAATACTTTCAGACCTGACTATATATAGCCTCTTTTATATCTTCAAATAAAAGCTGTAAAATCACACACACACTCAGTCAGTGACACACACATTTCTGTCCACCTAGCATTTATTCCATCAGTGTTTAATTGCTTCAGATCTCATTTTTATTCCAAAGAAACAGCCGCTTCATTATTTGTTTCACATCTGCTTAACACCACATGAACACATGATTACCGCAATGCTGGGAACACAGAGGGTTTGAGATACAAACACAAACATGCACACAACTTGGAGGTTTGTGGAGATGAGAAGTGAAATTACTGGTACTACCCTGAAGTGGATTATTTTCCTAATACAGCAAGTCTCGAAGCGATTTGTCAATATTTATGAACACTTTGTCCTTTTTAGCCATTTATAGTTATATGTAATGTTGCCAAATGTCCACAAAACAAGCTGGTTCCTGTTATTATGTTATAGCAGCTGTAGTCTCTCTCTTTTTTTTCTTTCTGTTGAAGTTACTGAGAACTGCTACTGAGAAACATAACAAGCGCAAAGTCCTCTGTGCTGAAGACTTTCCTGTGGCGAAAAACTTACTGACTATTACAAAGCACTGACACTTGATACCCCTTCCATAAATGTTAAGCAATAATCTACATACAGAAAACTTCACTATATCAAGGAATATAATTTTTTCTTTGTTAAATAACACAAAATCTTAAAAACACTTAAAAAATCTTTTCATTATGTGGAGCATCTGCCATATAAGTCCCTGTGTAAGTCGTTTCTTTAGATACAATAACATATAGTGAGTGAGTGAGTGAGTGAGCGCATTAATATAAACCTGTGATTTGAATTACATCTGGCACCACTGTGAGAGCTGCTGTTATAGAGAAGTAATCAACACTGTCTGACTTAACAGATTCAAGAGTTTAACAGCACTGTGGTATAATTTGTTTTAATTGGGGTTTTATTAAGTTTTTAACATACATCATAACAGAATAAAATGCCAGAATATGAATTACATAAAAATAAATCTTAAAAATACAATATTAGGTCATATAAAATGGAATAAAAAAAAATCCAGCTTGCATGGGCCATACATGTGATGGCACTCAGCATGTCTTCCCAACCCTACATCTTTTATCACTTCTCTCGCTTATCGTTATATAACCTGTCTCTGCTGCTGCCCCCCCCCCAGGTGATGATGATGAAGAAGAGAGTGGCGAAGAGCGCTTGCCCTCTTGCTTTGATTACATCATGCACTTCCTGACCGTCTTCTGGAAGGTCCTGTTCGCCTTCGTTCCACCCACAGAGTACTGGAACGGCTGGGCTTGCTTCTTTGTGTCCATCGTGCTCATCGGCGTGTTGACCGCCGTCACTGGAGACCTGGCCTCCCACTTCGGCTGCACCATTGGCCTGAAAGACTCGGTCACAGCTGTGGTGTTTGTGGCCCTTGGCACCTCAGTACCTGGTGAGTGCGCATCAGCGTGTGCATTCTTTTGTGGGACTGAATGTCCTGGTGTGACGACAAATTCAGTGTTTAGATGAGGAGTGGCATTAGAAAACCTTTTCCACCTCTCTGTCCTTTCCTCTTTCTCAGTCTTTTTCTTCACTTCCTCAGAGTACATATCTATTTTAGTTATTGCAATGTTTTCTCAGATTTCTCAGAAATGATCATGATTGGTTCTGTTAGGCGAAACAAAATGAGCTATATCAACCAGCTACTTTGTTTTGCTAACATTAGCTAACATTAGCTAACAATTAGCTAAAAATAGTTCATGATAATAATTCAGGCCAGTAAATTACACACACACACACACAAAAAAAACATTTTAAAGGATCCGTAACATTCCTGAGTCCCATGATCCCTTGTGTGGACACTTCAGGTAAACAAGTGTAAACAAATGTGCTAAATGCTAAAGCAACATCTAAACTGACAAAATATTGGCAACACACAACAGCAGCATTAACGCAAGCTGACATTGCCTTAACCCATCCCCACACTTATACCAGAGAAGGGTAAAATGATTTTATTAGTCACAACCTTATTAGATATAATATAATATATTATATTATCATTATTAACCCAGACAGAACCTTGATATTTAATGGCATTTGAATGTAATTAAAAACTTCCACAGGTAGAGTGAACATTAGCAGTAATGCTAGCATTACAAATGTATTCCATTTTTCATTTTCATTTTTAATTTTTTACCCAGAGTCAACTTGCCACTGACATGAGACTAGATTATACATTCCACTATACATTCCTTACACTACCATAAATCCACCATCTTTAATTCTCTTCATGTAGCAAGACTTCCCAAATTCCAAATGGCTTTGTGTTCACTATATATGCTCACTATATAGAGTAAGACATATTGGCGTTGTAAAACAGTAGATCCCCCAGAGAACACCATTTTGAGATTCAGCTACAGAAAATGGGTGACTCGGAAACTGGCTGTTGAAAACTGAGGCTTATGCTGCCTCTGTGGTAATTTGAGTGGTAATTTGAGTGGTAATTTGCAAGTTGTAATAATGTCATTTTCCACTTCGGGACGTTCAATGTACGTTCGAAGTGGAAACAAATATGAACGCCTCCACAAAAGCATGTATTTTGTTTGTTATGGCAGAGCACATAAAGCTCATAAAAAGCTACTTTAACTGCACTTTTACAGTTACAGGTCTGACAAGCTAACCAGCAGACAATAGAGAGTAGTGTTAGCAACAAACTAGCCAGCTTAACATTAGTGGTAACTCTAACATTGATGATTATCTTCTCAAAACAGTGATTAGTATGATCAGTGTTATAGATTTAACCAAGAACTGTGTCTGTATATTAACTGATCTAAAGCCAATACTGCCATAAACTAATTTAAAAGTAGAGAAGGGGAACTTTGTGTAGCGGCCATGTTGATTTGATGTCACTCTGTAAATGGGGAAGGAACTGGTAGTTGAGAAGACTACCCCAAGTTGACGAGTTGAAATTGCAAGTTAAGGGAGCGTTTTAGGTGGCTTTTACTGGTTGTAGGCAGGGAGTTACAACTTGAACACCTTGAACACAGCACTAGTTTGTTTTATAATTAAAGGTACAATAGTGATTTTGGCAAACTGCTTGTCTGTGTTTACATGGACCTCCTGTCAGTCTTTTTATACACACTCCCCACCATCCCTTCACTCCGCCCCATCTCAGTCTGTTTCAGAAACAAAATCTTGGCAGAATCAGGTAAGCGTTCAGCTAAACAAAATACTTCCACTGTGAGGAAAAAATATGCCATGCTTCCAAAAAAACTCAATGACAAGAAACATAGTAAAACTAAAACAAACATTGGTAGTTCTTTTCCTAGATGGAGAAACCTATTACTTGCAACGAGGGTGAAGATGGGCATGGATTTAGCAACGTTGATCATGGACAGGTGAAACACAATCTGTATAAAGCGTTGTACTGTTTTAAGAGTGGCTTTACATAACGAATCATGTAGATACATTTTTTATCGCTTAGAGAGCCAGGTAAGGTAATGCTTTAGGTGAACCACCTTCATAAAAATGTATGTAATGCCAGCTAACTCCTGTGCAGTTTACGATGCTAGCTAGCAAACGCTAGCTAAACAAACTAAGGGGCACGCGTCACAAAGAAAAACAGGACAGTGAAGGCACTCTGGACCATTCTCGCCAATGAGTCTGAGAAGAATTTTGTGTGTTTATAGTTTTCTAACCAGTAGGCTGGCCGAGAAAATGACCGATGTACAATCATTGTACATCCTCAACAAAAGGTCAATTAAATCATAAATTTGGCTATGAGATGTGGTGTTTTGTCCTTACATTGCACGTAAAAGATATTATTCGAGTCTGGCTAATGATTTGATTTTCTGTCAGCTGCAAGGTCGCCGCAGGTTGTGCTAGCTAGAGAGGTATATGAGGGTTTTGCATCAAGCTTTATTGCCTTATTTTGATTTAGTCAAAAGCTTTTTTCCGATGTCTACAGCCGCATCATGGGTCTGTGTTTGTTTCAAATGGCATGGAGACACAAGTTTTAGTGCTGTAAGCAAACTTCAACTAAACATAGAAGAAGAAGTTTAAAAGTGCCTCTCAGACTATCTGGCATTCTTCCATGTTGTCTTCAGTTTTAGGAACTTGTTGTCCTGAGATTGGATGAAACCAAATGCACATATGAATTATTCATGACTTTCTCCAGAGTCTGATATTCTCATCTCCTGCGAGTCGCTTCTGTTTTTGTCTGTGAGATTTTTCATCATCAGTCAATATGGTGACATACAGGAAGCAATGCCACGTCATACCACATACTGCTGAAAGATTTTGAGAGAGATCATACACAGGTGCTGCTATCAATAGCAAGCAAATCAACAAAAACACTGTTAGATATAATGAGAAACATCTACCTTTCAATGGACTCTGGCCGGTCAGGCGCTATTGACAAAAACATCATTGCCTGAGGTAGGTAAAGTTTGTTAAAAAAAAAAAAAAAAAAAAGTTCTCTTAATGCTCTGCAATACTTCAGAGATGATGTAAGTGTGTTGCAACTATTATTTAAAAATCTAAAGGATGGTGGGATATTAGATAAACTTTGCTCATCAATACTGTACTCTTTTGTTCGTTGTTTGAGTTCCTGATTTTTTCCCCCTCCAAAATGGCTTTTTTCCCCCTCAAAACTCTGACAGTACTTCTCACAGATAGAAAAGAGCGAAGCGTGAAATTTTTCAAGAGTTTCACCATGTTCAATCAGAAACAATGCCTTTTAGGCGTTAGGTTTTCGGGTTGTCTGTCTGTCTGTACGTCTGTCCTGTCTGTGTGACCACCTGAGATACGTTAGCCTCATGACTTAAGAACGAGCGGTTGAATGTTTGTAGGATTTATATAGAACTGTCATTGTAACCAGCAGATGAACTGATTAGACATTGGTCGAAACGCGATCAAGGTCACAGCAAGGTCAAATGTCTAAAATTGCTTCCTTCCTGTTTGAAGTATATTTTAAAGGTATTTCAGGCATACAAATTTGTAAGAAGGACTAGACTTGTTGGCAGCAGAGGCATCCCAATTGATGCCATTGGCATAGAGTTCTACTTATTTACCTTTATTTTCATTTTGGGTCCAAAAAATAATTTACGTATAAAAGCTTAATTTAATTTAATTCAATTTAATTTAATTCAATTCAGTTTTATTTATGTAGCACCTTTAAAATAAAGCACAATAATAATAATACAATCTACAGTGATTGATTAAAAAACCTGAAAAACATCGTAAAATAAAGCGAAGTTAATCAAGTACATTTTTAATTTTTCTATGTGCTTCTCAGACACCTTTGCCAGCAAAGTGGCCGCCATCCAAGACCAGTACGCCGACGCCTCCATCGGCAATGTGACGGGCAGCAATGCTGTGAACGTCTTCCTGGGCATCGGTGTGGCATGGACCATCGCCGCTGTCTATTGGCACAGCAAAGGCCAGAAGTTCCATGTGCCACCCGGCTCGCTGGCCTTCTCTGTCACACTCTTCACCATGCTGGCACTGGTCTGCGTGCTCACACTGCTGTACCGCCGTCGGGCCTCGGTCTCTGGAGGAGAGCTCGGGGGTCCACGGACCGCCAAGCTGCTCACCGCTATGTTCTTCCTCACCCTGTGGCTCATCTACATCCTGCTGGCTTCACTGGAGGCCTACTGCCACGTGCCTGGCTTCTGAGAGTCACAGAGAGGGAAGGGAGGGAGAGAGAGAGAAAGAGAGAGAGAGAGAGAGAGACAGAGACAGAGAAAGAGATTTCCTTCCTGTGCAACCACCTAATTATTGTCCCGACTGTTGTGACATACTGTATCTATAAAGTGTTCAAATTGATGTTTACATTTGTTATTGCACATAATTAGTGTTGTTGGAATGGGACCAGTTCCTTCTTGCTCCCACTGAGGTGGATTCTCAGTGCTTGTGGAGGGACTTGAGATTCTTTTTAATAACTGGAGGGAACTCAGAGACATTGCTTACTACACGGTTTACACTACTTGCTGTGTTCCAGCACCTGCTAATCTCGACTACATGGGAAAGCCATTCGAGAAACCCCTTAAGTTTATCTAGTATTGGGTCTGTCTTTTTTCCAGTCACATTTTCACTCTTTATGTCGATATTTTCACGTCTGCCACATCCTGCTCCCTACCAATAGACTCATTGGTTTAGCAGGGGTGTGGATGTGCTTCATAGATTCCCCAGCCATTTAGAACAGACCATCCCAGACTTCCAAGCCTCCTCTTAGGCCTGCCCTGCAGATCTCCACAGACCCACCTGCACAAACCAGCATCATCTCCCTCCAACCCCTCCAGTTACCCTCTATTTCTACTCCCTTTCTTCAGTTAAGTGCTCGTCTTGTGCAAGTGTTGGGAAAGTTGTTTTTTTTTTTTTGTATTTATTCCTGAAAAGAAACTAAATCATGGAATGTGTTTGACAGTTTGACTTAAAAGAGGTGTCACTAAAATGACTAGCATAGCACAAGAGAGCAAAATACATGATGTAGAGATAAAACTATCATAGATGTATATTCATAAGATAATAACTGCTATTTATTATCCTTGCCTGTATATTATATTCAGATGCGTCTGTGTGTGCTTGAGTGTGTGTGTGTGTGTGTGTGTGTGCTTGAGTGTGTGTGTGTGTGTGAGAGAGAGAGAGAGAGAGAAAGAAAGAGAGATGATGTTTTGGATAAGGACTGTGGTATTCAGAGGAAAAAGCAAAGTCACACCGGTCTGGTTAGTACCAGCATGCCAAGCAAAGTCACTGGTGTGTTTGTGGCCCGATCCAATACACAAAAAAAATGCAAACACACACATGTACACACATACACATGATATACACATATGGAATTGTTTTGCTGTCAAAATTCATGCATGCAACAATAAGATCCTAATTTTATGACCTGTAACAAATTTTGCCAGCACAACTCCTCATATTACAACCATAAGGCCTGATGTCTTTACAATATTAATGTGAAAACCAAGTGAGTTTCTTTAAACACTATGAGTTGTGGTTGTCAAAGCTCTACACATGATATAATAGTCTGTCACCTGAAAGGTTTACAAAATTGACTTTTGATTTGTGCTTTATAAAATAATTTTGTTGTTGTATGGCAGCATTCTCCTGTCTGTGCCATCATAAGGAAAATGCAACTGCAAATATGTATCTGAATGATCATTTTCAAATTGGAATTTAAATTTGAACAAAGTTCAGAAAATGCTGCTATAGTGTTGCGTTCACATATGATTCCTTTCGACAGCAAAATTACCCCTTGACTTCTTAATTCTCATGTATTTTATATAATATAATTAATATAATATAATATTAACCCTTGTGTTGTCTTAGGGGTCAAAAATGACCCGCCACTATGTTTACCAGCCGAGAAAAAGAGTGGTGTCCACTGCTTAAATGCACTGTGAAGAGGGAAAACCCAGATATTCACAAAGTTTCTGATCAATGACAGATTGTTTCTTCATGAAAAATAGATTTGGGGTTTAAAATTCAATGAAGCCTCTTTATTTTAAGGGGTTAGTGAAGGCGGGCCATTTTTGACCCTTAGGACAAAGGGTGTAGACATAATGTTGAGACCACACAAGGGTTAATATGATTAATATAATTATATGTAATTCTCCATATACCCCCCATGAACACATCATTAGTATTACTGAGTACTATTGAGTGCAGCATACTGTGATGCTTGGGTGGGTGTATGCCAGATGCTGAATTAAGAAGGAGGACCATACTCTGCTATGGTGTAGTTGGTTAAGGTGAGTAGCTTCTGTACTGTATATGGCTCTCTAAATTTTACTGCTTCCATAGCATTGTGACTTTGACTGATACAAAAGGTTATAAATTGCATTTAAATACAGCAAGCACCACTATGAATATGGTGAACGTTTTGCTGCTGTATTAGGCTGGACTCTTTGAAATGTGGAGCTGTAATCATTACCCCATTAATCCAGCCCTGTTTGTGATTAACAAAGCACTGGTTCTGCCAGATTGCATCACCGCTGTTTAATTCTGGCTTATGCGCCTGCTTAATGCATTTTGGATTGAATTTCAAATTGATTTATATTTTTTTGCACACCTTAATCAGTTACTTCCATCTGTTTCTTAAGTAATGAGACTTGGCTCAGTTCTAGTAACCCAGGAGCCTCTTTCGACGCATCAGGTTCAGTCTCTGTCTTTTCCTTTCTCACCCCCGGATATGTTACTCCCGTGACTCATATCGCCCCAATGCAGAGTTTTCAGTATTATATTCATATAATGTAATTGCTAATAGGGCTTTGTTTTCTTTTAGTACCACACAGCCAGGCATCTGGAAATCTTCGGGATGCTCATTGCTCTAGTTGGGACATTTTGCTGCTCTTCGCTGCCAGCGGTCACTAGGCCAGTTCTTGTAGATGTTTTAAGGCACACTTAGCTTTATGCATATTAAAGAGATTGTTATTTTGTCATCCACATCAGCTGGATTTAAAAGGGTTGAAAAAAGCAAAGTGCAGACATTCAGCTTCCTTTTCTAGGAATAGTCCAGACCCATAGTGAGACAGACAGAGAGAGACAGGTATTTATTCACTGAAATCCCAGAAAGTGCTCAGCTCTTCAATTTTCAGACCCATGACATGAGAATGGTTCACCTTTGTCTGGCATTTTGTGTATTTGTACTCGCTGACTTTTACATGATACTGGGCAAAAAAAAAAAAAAAAGAAGAAAAGCATCCGGAGTGAATATTTTTAATGTTTCTTGTTGCTAAGCAACGTCTCACACGGTCATTGTCTTTCAGTCATGTTGTCTGATGTCAGTGCGCTAGAACGCATAGCAGGATCTCTGGGTTTCATTTTCCTTTTAAGGTCATTACTGTCTCCTTCTCTGACTCATGGCACAAGGGGTTAATAAATTTAAGGTTTCCTATTTAAAATGAAAAGGAATGACAGAATAAGGGTGTCATTTGAATTTTAAAGGAGCAGTTTGCCATTTTAGAGCCACATTTTGAAATACTAAGTATAATTAAATATAATATTATTATATATTGTATGTTATAGTGTATAACGCACTATGAACAGCATGACATGAGTATAGCGAGACAAATACCGATATCAATGAAAAAAATACTTTCTTAGCCTGCCTAATTATTCACATTACCTTTTATTATTACATTACATACATTATCCACAGTGTAGTACAGTTTGCTTCCGATGTCAGGATTTACAACTTCAGGAAAGCACATGTACGGCACAGGGTTGAAGTTTGTGAGCGATGGGCCAACAAGTTCCAGAAAAAGAACCGACACCTCGCTTGTGTTTTCGATCTGCTCCGTTATTTTGCCTTATTTTGACAAAAAAGTTGCCTTCTTTTTGGCCATACCCATGATGCGTGAGCATGTGACCGATAACGTGAGTACTTACCAATTGGCCATCATGGAAATTGTATTTTCAGAAGACATTTTTTTTTTTAAATAATATTTTTTTTTAAAAATCTATAGAAGTGTCTGATCCACGTCAATAAGTTCCAGGCCGCTGGCACTCAAATCTGATAAGTACTGCATCTTGCTTCAGCGTGATCCGGCACAAATGAAGTACTGGTGCTGACACAGCTTTAGAGCAGTCCTCCTTCCTAAAAGTATTCATTAAGACAAAAAAAAAAAAAAGGATCCTTGATCAGCACTCTTCCTCCGACAGGTGGATAACTCTTTTGGGACCGGGGTAGTGATTGATTTGTGTAGAAAGATAAAGCCAGAGCAGCTCTTTTCATTTCTTAACACGTAAAGAAGCTGTCTCAGTTAGGCCTCTTTATCAAACATTTGTTTTCAGCATGAGTTGGGGATACAGTTGGTAGTCTTCAGAATTTATTCTTAGAATAAGAATAAGGGCAGGAAATGAGTTTCATCTAATTAGAGATAACGGCATGTAGATGAAAGAATTATGTGGATATGCCGTCTCTGATCACTGGTGTGTGTGGATTAGTACACTTTCTCTACACTGCATCAAGACTGGTATTATAACAGACAGAGCCCAGACAAACAGAACAGCTGATGTATTCTGATCTTTCTTTCTGTCTCATACGCTGCAGCCTCTGACCTAAAGCCATGTTTTATAATTATACATAGACTAAGCACAAAGCAATGCTCATTATTTAGCCAAAGCATGTTTCCTGGCCTCACAAACACAAACAGTGTAACAAACATACACTTCAAGTATCCTTCAAGTATAAGAGGGACGAGTGTTGTCCTTTTCTTGCATGCTTGTTTCATCACAGCGTGTCAGTTTGCTAATGTATGCTGTGCGTATTTCAGTCTGTCACATGTGCTGTTGTGATCCTCAAATCTAAAGCATGTCTTTTCTATGTGTGTGAGTGTGTGTTCGTCTATTTAGGTTCGTTTCTTTAAGCACAACACCGAAATATTTACAAAAAGTGACAATTTTGTGTTGTTTTTTTATGTATTACTATTTGATAAATTACTGCTAAGAGACATTGTTTTTTAAATGCCAAGTGTTCTTAATTTCAGTGTATGATATTACTGTTGGATTGGTACCGCACAGGAGACAAAATTATATTTTGAGTAAACGAAGTACATCGAAGTGCTACAGGCATTGCTATTATCACAAAAGAACAATTTATGTCAATTAACGCTGTAATTAAAGTGTGTATGTGTGTGTGCAAGAATGGCGTGAATTTGTGTCAACACACTGAAGCTGTTCTGTGAAGGTGAATGGAGAACGAGCCTCTGTTTGTAGTGCATAATCACTGGGTTCTTATTTATGGAAGACTACATTAAAGTTGAAATTGTATATTATACAGTCACGAGTTCTCCTTGTTGTTTTTACAAAACACAACTTTTTTCATAATCTTGTCACTAAATACTGAGAATTCATCTAGTAATGATCATGCCATAGTTGCTCGAGGTGATTAAGGGTAAAGCTGTAGTGAGCGATTTAATGGGCTTTAGCTAGCTAGCTCTTATGAAATTCAAACAAATACAGCTCCTCCTTGTAGTGTTCTCTCTGAAGCCACGCCCTCAAAACAAATACACACATTCTACCCAAGCTAGAAGTCAATCATTATAAATCAATATTATACTAAAACGTGTAATGGTTCAGTTATATCAAATTCCTTGCTTACAAAAGTCCAGATAAGCAACTAACATGTTTGACCACTAATTATTTGTTTATTACTCTAAATAAGCCAATTTGAACCAAGTTTTGTTTTGCCACATCACATTACGACTTTTGATAAGTGCCACAGACTCTGAACAGTTGAAACATACCTTTTTTGAATTTGGTGTGAGGCAAATAAACACATATATCTTTGTCCATTTGTCTTTAAATATTCTGTTTTCATCGTCCACTTTTAAACAAACCATGACGTCACTTCAGTAATCAGACCAGAGAAAGTAAATAAAATGAAAAATTTATGAAAGTGTGTGAAAACTCTCCCCTTTCTGAGCCAGTGTCTCTAGCCCTGTAGCTAATCTCTGGTCTGATGAGCTGCCTTTAGCTAAATAATTTACATAAATGCATGTGATTGGACAATCCAAAACAGAGGCTCTGCTACAAGAACAAGGCTATTTCATGTTTTGAAAATTAGAATCTTTGAACAATGTTTTTTTCCCCCCGTACATTCAAATGCTCTGCTCCAGTTTTTTTTCTCAAGTACCCAGTTTGGTCTTTTTTTTTAAACACACTTTTGGGCTCTGTAGTGCAAAAGAAGGAGCTTTATGGATTGACGGACAACATGATTGATAGGCATGTAGAGAAATTTCCTTATCCTGGTTGTTTGGATGATGGTGGTCCTCAATGTTTCTATTTCTCCCATGTACAGAGGGTGGAGCAACAAAGACCAAGGTTTTTCCCTCTAAGAGGATATTTTATTGCAGCTGCTGCAATGTGAGGACATCTTGCATTGACTTAAATATTATATTGCTGACCTCATCTTTAATTCTCGCAGCATACTCAGTCATGCAATTGAAACCACACAGGAGGCTTCCTAAGTTCATCTGAATGCAGTGTTTCTATAAACATTAGGGTCTTTGAGGGAATCTTTAATGAGACTGAAATTTTAAAAGAAGGTATCTTTACCTCCAAGGGGTTTTGAAAGGAGGACAAAAACAGGAAGTTCTTATGAAACTAATGTTTGACAGATGGTTCCCCACTTGGGTTTATTCCCCTCACAGCCTGATGAGCTGCACAGCTGAGCAAAATACTCATTAGAGAGAGAGAGAGAGAGAGAGAGAGAGAGAGAGAGAGAGAGAGAGGATGTACTGGAGTTTAGAATCTAAATTTTAAAAAAAAAGCAAAGCACACAAGAGAAAGAAGCAGACAGTGAGAGAGAGAGAGAGAGAGAGAGAGTCTTTAGAATGACCCTTAATAAGATTAGCCAAAAATGCCTCAGCAAATATGTGCAAATATGTGACAGTGAATATGTGAGACATAAAGCTGATGAAATGTGCTGTCCTTTATTGTCACTATGGCACTGGATGAAAGAAAGAATCATAGCTTCAAGCGATAGTCAAGGAGGCCAAGCATTTATTGCACTGAAATAGTGTTTAATGTTGCCATTACCACAAGGTGCCCTCTCACAGTAAAGGTTTTAGTATACCTTTATAGGGGTTTACATAAAGCAGAGCAGTAATGATGAAAGAAAAGGCAAAAATATGGCCAGGTTTTGAATCAGTAGCTCAAATGATTTATCCCTATTACTTTTAGGGTTAACACCTGCTCCTTAGAGGTTCTGCACAGGGACTTTCCATCTATTATTCTCCCTCCAGATGCGCAGGAAGAAATTATAGTGAAATCCTGACCTTTACTGGGGAGCAGAAATAAAGGGTCAGCACAAAAACCGGTGTTTAATAATGTACATGATGTATAATGCAAGCTCTGCATGACGATCCTATTTCATCTGGTTAAACCTCTTTTGACTATCACATGACTGCCAAGATGTTTCTCTTCCAAGGCAAGATGCACAATACACCCTGTGGTCCCTTCATCTTTTTCCTTTTTCTTAATTGACAATTTGGCATCCTCCTTCCTCTCTATCACGGGCCTGATTCATAATTCAAGCAGATTTCTTTCTTTTTTTCTTTTTTTTTCAGATTTCCCAGAATAGATTATTTCTCCTTTAGTGGTTCTTCCTCAGCTGCAGGATGTCTAGGCTTTACCCGCTGAGTCTGATAAGTAAAAAATGATTCCCAGTGGCTTAAGCTATTTTTGTTGCAGGCACCTTTTGTATATTTACTCCCATGAAGCGAGAACCCTCACCGAGAAAGCCATACTATTGAACTGGAAAACAAACAAAACCTCACAAAATCCCAAAGGTTGAAATTTCTGAATTAATACATCTGATTTAAAAATGCACCTTAAATAAATGCCACCCCCAGGTGTTTTGTTGCAGTTTCTTAGCATTACAGGTCAAGGTCATTGCCACTTTTTATTCTGTCAAATTAATAAAATGAGTTCTGATTACTGTGGAGATTTGTATGTTTTCACCGTGCTCACATGGGTTTTCTCAAAGTACTAAACAAAGTAAAACAAATAACACCGCTTGTTGTGTTACCGAGAAATCGCAAAGCACTCTGTCCACTCTGTTACAGTTTTACCTCTGACTGTTACAAGGTGCTGACGCTGGAGACTCCTTCTAAAATGGTAAGCAAACATCTCCTCTCAGAAAGCTTCAACATATCAATGATTACATGTGTTTTTAGAATCAGTTTACGTGGACCATCCGCCATCCAAGTCCCTGTGTAAGTTGTTATATAGAAGTGATAACATATTAGAACAAGCACCTTAATATAAATCCATCAAAGCTAATGTTGTAGAAAATGAATCAACACCTTCTGCAATCAGTATCAAGCATTCAACAGCAGTGTGGTATATAATAAATATAAAATGATTTAAACTTAGAGCACAATTATTAGAAGGATCTTTCCTTTAGAGTTCCAAAATTAACCCAGTAAGAGTTAATCCTGTTCTTATGCCTCACTATTTTACTGGAAACATCTGACTCACTGGAGGGTAGAGACATTCAGGCAGAAGGGCACTTAAAAGATAACAAATTAGAAGGCCATTGTTTTTGCCCTGGGAGAACTGAGCAATCGCCAGCTCTATTTTCAGATCAGGGGGAAAAAAGCAGCTCTGCTGATAGACGTTGTAGCTGCAATTTAGTGCTATCAATCACTGGAGCCTTGGCTAAAGGGTCAGCTTGCAATGAGTGTACTCTCACACACACTTAGCTGTCATTGGAAATTGGTTTTGCTCTGCACAAATTACCGCTGTCGTGCCTCATATGTCAGACCCCAGTGCCGAGCTGTGGACTTGTGAAAAGGTCTTGACTGGCAGGTGGCATCATTGATATTGACACGTCTGATTATGCAACAGGAAAATGACATGGATCAGCGGTGTCTTACATTACAGCAAAACACCTCTCATATTTCTCAGCTTCTTTTTAAAGAAAGGCCTAAGGTACTCGTGATGTCCTCATTGCAAGCGTTATCTTTTCCACCATCTGGAATATTAATGCACTGTCATTTGGTCTTGTGACAAATTAAAGTTTAAAAACCACACCACATAAATATTAAATGAACATTTTCTCATTCATCTCCGTTTTCTGAGTATCTGCATACTAGAAATGTTACGAGAATGGCTGAAAACATATGCAGTGTTTCTCTCCATGTCTGTCAGGTCCCTGAAACATCTAAGCATGAAAAGCAGAAGTGGAATTAGAGAGATGGAGAAAATAAAATGGAGGTGGGAGGAGAGGCAGAAAATGGGCGCTTGTTTCATGAATCACTAGCTGAAGCGAGTTAGTCATCACATAGTGTCACTTTATGGTGGAAATGATTCAGTCGCCCTGCAAACCAACACTGTAGGTTGAACTCCATCTTCTTTGTAGCTTGTGATTGGTTTAGTGAACAAAGCAGAGAGCTATCCCTTTACCGTTTTATTCAGTATATCATAGGCCACACTTCAGAGATAATTCTGTCACAAAAAAAAAAAAAAAAAAAATGCTGATGTCTGATCCAGAGTATCGTTAGGAACAGGAAAGTGTTCCTGCTGTTTATACTTTATCATCATCCTTCTCTTGCAATTACAGCCCTGCGAACAGGCTTGTTTTGGAGTCTCAACAGCCTGCCAAGAAGGGAATTTAGCCTATAGGAGTTAGATACCTTCTCTTAATGGCTAAAGAAAAAAGATAGACCAACATTAAAAGGCTTGAAGTGGTAGATTTATCACTTCATCAAGCCTCCTCTTCCCTCTTACCCTGCTAAAGACTTTATACATAGATCAAGCTGTTGTTTAAGATAGCTGCCTCGATACTCCATTTGAACTTAATCTAGAATTTAAAGCCACTCTGGTACAGATACTCAACATTATACACTCTCGCTAAATTGTTGGAGTGCAGTTTTATCCTCTGGGGAAGCGTTGATTTTCATTGCTTATATTGCACTAGGACCAACTAGTTCTACACAAATACAGATTTTGTCCATCAGAAACACTCCTGAACTCATATCTTGTGTGCTTGGTTTTCTTATGGCAGAAGCGAAGAGGAGCAAAGCAGGAGGGAGAGCGCTGCAGGGCGCAGAGCTCATAATCCGGAGACGGCGAATAGCACACGAGGGCCACCAGGCCAATTACATGCCGCATTAGCAGAATTTCTTTAGCTGGGATTACATTTAGGCCCTCTGCCACAGAAGTGCATATTGATAACATCAAGTGAGTCAGAAAGAGCCAGAAAGCCATATTTACGCATTATATGTTGTGTCTGATCATTATAGTGCTGCTCTAACACAGATCACCCATCTACTATGCTACACAGAGGCACTAATTCAGTTTCAAGCACATGTAATCAATTTTATCTGTACTTCTTTTCACTTATTGGATTTTATTTGTAATTCAACGGATTTCACTAAAGATATTAATGGCTTTTTCACTGTTGTCCAAGTCCACATTTATTTGTACAAAGGCATCCTGAAAACATGCATAAAAGGTGCAGGCTATTGAATATGTACTGATCTTAGCCTGCCTCCTGCTGGTATAACACTGAGCTACTGAATAGAAAAAGTTCAAATATACTAACAATTAAATAATGGTATAAATATACCAAATCTAAATTCATTTCCCATTTTAATCATAGAGTTTTTGGTCTATCAAAGGAATTGAAGTTTAACACCATGAATACTGAATACAAGAGGAAAATATCAATTTTTAAAAAATAATAATAATAATTTGTTTTTTGGTTTTTTTTTTTCCACTGATTTACAGCATGCACATTACCCCAACTGCAGTTTTATTTCAGTGACAAACCAAATTATTCGAATCACTACCCTTTCAGACC
Organism: Pangasius sanitwongsei; assembly: GCA_037576675.1. NCBI lineage: Eukaryota > Metazoa > Chordata > Actinopteri > Siluriformes > Pangasiidae > Pangasius > Pangasius sanitwongsei. Next base: position 5,078,530 of record CM075017.1, on the reverse strand, counting down.
AGTGGGGGGGGGGGGGGGGGGGGGGGGGGGGGCCCCGCCGCCCGCGGGGGGCGGGGGGGCGGG
>CM075017.1:5067251-5078457 GCA_037576675.1 Pangasius sanitwongsei | reverse complement strand
TTATTTAAACTTTTTAAATTACAAAAACCCATTTTTTTTTTTTTTCAAAAAAAAAATTATTTTATTCATTATTTTTTAAAAAAATTAACCCCCCCCCCCCCCCCCCCCCCCACACACACACACACATAAATCATTTATTTATGAATGTGGTTTTATTTATCACATGTTATTCAGTTGATGTCGCATGGATTTATTTTCATTTTCAGGCCAGAGGTTGTTGGAATGCATCTTCACATTTTCACGTGTAATCACATATTATTCACATCTGAAAGACACATGATCACACAGGGAATGTATATGATTTTTCACCCAAAAATTGCCACAGTTTGAAAGCCTGCTAAACATCTTCCATTTCTATGCTTAGTGTTTAAATTTATGTAAAATATCTTTATTCAGGGGATTATCTCAGGTCATACTCCACCAAAATGTTTAACCTTAATCTCGACCAAAATCTCTTGGAGGTTGGGAATCAGGGTTAGTTGTTTTACAGCCTAGGACTGAGTGCCCTCACGTGGCCAGTATGAGGTATAGCAAGAAAACATTTACGTTTACAATTATGGCATTTGGCAGGCATCCTTATCTAGAGCAACTTACATTTACCTCATTTGCACAACTGAGCATTTGGGCCCAGCAGTGGCAGCTTGGCAGTCCAGTCCAGTGTCTTAACCATTGAGTTACCACTGCCCAACAACTGCCCAAAACCTGTTTTAAAAGCTGTAAATGTGGTATGAAGCTTCAAAGCACAGCATTCTGTGAGGTTCACAAGGTTCTGAGAGTGTAGCGTTCTCAGTGGTTAAGGTTCTAGGCTACTGTTCGAACCCCAGTTAAGCGCTGCATTGTTGTACCACACAGCTGGCCCTGTACTCTGATCTCAGCTTCCTTCCAAGCTGGGATATGTGAAGAAAATAATTGTACTATTTTTTACAATAGTATACAGCATACTGTACGTAAAATAGCAATATACCAGCATGCTGTTGAATGCTCAATAACAGCAGCTCTGAGAGCAGTTTTGACAGCAAGATTTATACTAATGAACTCATTCTAATATGTAATAGTGTTTCTATAGTCACAACTTACACAGGGACTTGTTTGGTGGACACTCCAATTAAATGGATTTAAAAATACATAATAAGTAGTACAACAAAGTAATTGTTGATATGGTGAAGTTTTCCATTTATTTAGCATTTACGGAAGGAGTTTCCAGTGTCAGTGCTTTGTAATTGTCTGAGGGTAAACTGTAACTTTAAGATTTCTGATATGGCAATGTCTTCCATAAAGGCCTTAATTAATAATAATAATTAATAAAATAATTCTAATCATTGGCAAACCGCTGTAGTATAAGAGGAATAAAACAGGACGTGCTTCGCGTTGGGCCATATCACACCACCCCATCATTGATTATTTTCAGCACACTCTGTCATATTTTATTCCTTATGTCCTTTGCTATTAATTCTGCCGCTATTAATTATGACTGACTGCATACCATAAAATTTGGAAGTACTATAGAGAATCTCATGTAAACACACCAGTCCCACAGTTTGGACCTTCTGCACTGCGCATTGCAAAACGAAGAACTGCCCCTTTGTTAAACTTTAAACTTGAACTTACAAAAATTATTAAATTATTAGAATTAATTATTAGAATTAAATTATTCATTTAATATCTCTTGTGAAAAGTGACCCCTGGGAAAACCCACTGGATGTAGCTGTGACTGAATTCTGGCAAATATCGAAAAATGTGCGAGAAAAAATATCATTGTGACCAAAATTGTTTTTATTTTTCCACCTATAACACACGTTAATGCTTTTCTAACACAGTGAATGTCAAGTTTTTGGATATGTGCCATAGCGAAAGGAACATAAGCCTAGTAGATTCAGATTGTAAACAGTATAAATACCAACTGCCAAATTATCTGTGATGCACAAATTCCGTTGCTTAATCTATAGAGATGGCAACTGACAAAATTATAATCTTTAAATGCTTGTAATAAGAGAATAATTAATCAACAATTATTTCAACACGGATGAAAGTGCAAACAATAATCAGTTGAGTAAAGAGACAACAGTGAGGCTCCTGTTCATCAAATGTCACGAGGGACCTTTATCTCATGAGAAGAGCCTAGAGAGACTGGTGTGGATGATGCTTATGGTCAAAGTAATTAAATATTTTCCATTGTAAATGGTCATATTTATTATGTTTACATTTTATTTATTACATATTAAATTAAATGCAAATGAAATCAGTAAATAGTAGTTGCTTTTAGACAATGTGTCGGTGTTTTTCAGGGATTGTTTGGATTTTTTCATTTGTTTTAACACTGTGGAGAGAGTAAATTTAACAATGGACATTTTGCTGTAAGGCAAAATTTTATGTCTTCATTTGTTACGTCCCTTGCTGTCCACTTTAGCATTCGTCCTCTTTGGCATGTTACGGATAACAGACTTTAAGCACTTGGTATCTGAGCTTTATCTATACCATTTCAGTGTAGCAGTTTCGTTGTAGTACCTTGAGGCTGTCTGTTAGTGGAGAAGCCCGCTTGTTTTTTGAGACTGGCACTCCAGAGAAAAAAGTAATTGGTATCTGGCAAGCCTGTCTCCGCAGTGCCACATAAATTCCCTCAAGCCTTTAACAGTGTTTCTATCCCTGGAACACATTCCTCATGGGTTGTCATTTCCTAGTCAGATTGTCAATACAACTGTAGTAGCCTACAAAATAGAAATGCATTCCCTCCAGTAACACATTCTAGCTTCCAAACTGATTGAAAGTGTTCATTTCAGCTCACAGTGTGCTGGGCGTAATGACTGTAGGAGCAGAGCTCCTCTCCACGGGGAACCCCCCTCTATAAAGAATGTATGCTTCAGCCTCAGATGGTCAGCCAAATCTGGAAAGAAATCAGCAGATCTCTTTGTCTCAAATGCAGATGAACATTGTCTTCTCTTCATCTCTCAAAGACAGTGACACGATATTGGTTGTAGATAGACTTACTCACTTGTGGCCAAATGTGCTGCTTCATGCAATATTGCTTCCTCCCCATCATGGACTGTGAGAAATTAAATTTGAAAGCAGTATTCTTCTCTCCCAATGCAATTGCCACTATTTACAGTTGTACAACTACACAGGGATTTTTCAACAAAGATAAAGCTTTATCCACAATATACCCCAATTTGAACCATTTTAGAGAGTAATGATTTGAATCTCCTCTTGCTGAACACTATTTTTTTTAAGCTTTTGTACTTATTCTGTCATCTGGAAAGTTAGCAGGATTCTCACATTGCCAATGCAACCCCTCCACATTAGCTCTGGTCACACAAAGGATATTTTGCAGCCTCAAGTTCTCAGCCAAACCCAAGAGTTGGCAACTTTTTATCTAGCTTCCTTGCCTTTAGGGGAAGAACTGCCTGCATCTGGTTGACAGAACAGACAGAACAAAGCCTTTAGGAAGAGGAATCAGGGTTATTGTGTGTGTGTGTGTGTGTGTGTGTGTGTGTGTGTGTGTGTGTGTGTGTGTGTGTGTTTTGGACTGTTTCACATTTGCTCTGTACCTAGCTGGACTGCATCACACATATTTTTTTGACAGATTCTATTGACTTGTTGTCACTGCTCCTCCACTGGCACATGCAATCCTCACTGCACTGGAGGAATAAGAAATATTTTTGTCTTTGGAAAATATATCGCCCCCACAGTAATATATACAGTACCTGAAGAAGAATCCAGGGAGTAACTGCAGTGTACTTTAATAATTATTGTACGTGTGTGTGGGGGGGAATGACCTGTTACTCAAGGTTTAATCTTGAGCTTGTGTTACTATCTGTTTCACATACAGTATTTGTGCCATGGTTGTGTATTCCCGCCTCTTTTCTAGGTTTCCTGGGCTTCGCTCCAGATCCAAAATTATCTACCAAAGTACCCCTACTTGCTGTGAAACCCCTCAATTACTTCTTAGCTGTCACATAACTAGCTGAATGTCATGAATTTACACAAAATAGCCCATAATATTGAGGTAAGGAGGGGATATACATAGTTTAGAAAAATTATTTACCAAAAAAAAAAAGGTAAAAGTCATGATTGCATAAATATTCACCCCCACTTGCTGTGAATCCCCTTAATTAGCTCTTAGAAGTCACATAATTAGTTGAATGGCATCAACCTGTTGGTAATTAAAGTGTCACATGATCTCAATATAAATACACATGCTACCAAGGAGCTTTATAAACAAGTTCTAGAAACGTATGGTTCAGTTAGACAAAATATCCCAAAATTTCAACACTATTAACTGGGAATTGGCACAACAGAGACTCTGTCTAGAGGAGGCCAAAATTCATAGACAAAGAGGATAAAGAGGGGATTAGTCAGAGAAGCAACTAATAGGCCATTTTAGTTCCAGCTTGTAACATAAAAAATGTGGAAAAGTTTAAGGGGGTGAATACTTATTCAAGGCACTGTACTGAGAAACATCCAGTGCTAAGTGTTCTTGATACATTGATACAGTTTGGTCATGACAGTCATTTTTGTTTTAGATTTTTGGGTAATCTGTAACATGTCTACTCTTAAGCTGTAGTAATAAAAATGTTCAAACTCAGCCGTAATATGTTTGTTTATTATTCTTATTAATTTCAACCACTGCATTATTGTTTTTGTTATGACATACTCTATGCAAGTTTCTTTTATAAACCTTATGAACCACACTTCACACTTACTAGTGTAGTAATACATTAAATCCCATTTTTTTTTAGATCAAATTCCTCATAATCAAATTTTTCTTTGTTCAGAACCAGAAATCTTAGTTTCTAGATGACCTGCATTCATGAAATTTTACATATCCAATTCTATCCCTATTTAGAAGCTCAAAATGGAAGGAATTTCTCACAGTGTTAATCATTTATGTATCTATGATAGAGTTTATACTGAAAAATGGCATGGTAAAGGATTAAAGGATAAATAAATGATAATCCAACAAGCTGTTGTGTAAAAATCTGTCTCTGGAGAGTGTGTTTGCAGTGAAATGAACATCATCCAACAACTAGATCCATCCATTCTCTGTACTGCTTATCCCCAGGGTTGCAGGGTAGTCTGGAGCCTATCCCTGGGGCCAGGGTGGGGGACCAGCCCATTGCAGGGCACAATCACACATACACATATGTGTGCTGGATAATTTGGAAATGCCAGTCAGACTACAACACATGTCTTTGTGCTGGGGGTGGAAACTGGAATACCACAGGGAAACCCCAAAGACACGGGAGAACATGCAAGAACCATGCACACAGGGCAGAGGTGGGACTCAAACCTACAACCTTGGAGGTGCGAGGCAGGCGTGCTAACCACTAAACCACTGTGCCCCCCCCAACTTTTTTGGGTTTATTAAGTATTCAAATATATGCATATTTAATTAGATGAACCTTATTTGTATAAATAAATGCCATTTAAAAATCCAACACAAAAAGTAGGTATTTGTCAGAATATCAGCAATCCACTGACAAAGACTGACTGTGATATCTACTGTTTAAAAAAATAATAATAAAAATTACCCTTCCACATGTAGTGTCATGAGATACTCAGCAAGATTTCAGTGTGAATGATTTTTTTTTTAACACACATGGTTCAGAGGTCCATTATTTGTCTTATGCCAAATGTACATATATTTAACATTACATATATTTCTTACAGTCTAATTCCTAGCCAAACAGCTCCATAATAAGGATATTCAGAACAATGATTCATATCAGAGGCAAGTGAAAAAACCAAGAGCAATGCAGCAGGTTATTCATCTACTGAGTGAGTGAAATGAAGTTTAACCTGCTGACACAATGTAAATTCAATAGACAGAAAGCTAAGCCGGGTTTAGCAGCGCGCCATAGCTGAGAGGAGACGAGGAAAGATTTGATTTGGTGGAAGAGACCAAAGAGCACAAGCAGAGGGGGGGTGGAGGGGATGTTCACTTATGTGGCTGAGGAAATATTTAAAAAATAATAATAATAAATAAAACTTGTTTATACGAGATATCAGACAAATATTCATATTTGATCATGGAAAGATGTAATTAAGTCAGGTTAGGACCATATGAAACATGAAAGAACGTTAGTTGAATTGATCGGGTTTTTTTTTTTTTTTGGCATTGCACAGGCACTTGGAAGCGCCCACTAGCCGCGAGTCGGAGGCTGCAAGATGGACTTTCACATGTCAGACACTTCACCGGCGAATTAACGCTGCGCTTTGTGGAAGATCTGCAGACACACGATAAAACCCCACCACGCGTTTTCAAGAGGAAGCCGTGCTCCTGGATTTGTCAGACAGTATGCAAATGGAGGTGGTGCACATGGCAGAAGAAGAGAAGTAAACTGATTGATTGATTGATTGATTGATTGTGCGGTGTATAAAACCGAAAAATAAACAAAACAAATCGATCTTGGAAAATCAGCCGCGAGCTTTAGTGGAATCTTGTCGAGCTCCCCGGACAATGGCGGCGGTAACGAGCCCGGAATCGAGCGCTCAGCCCCGGGTCTATTTCCAGACGCCTCCCGGTACTGAAGAAGAAGTTCCACAGAAGCAGGGACGAGTGACGGTGAAATATGACCGCAAGGAGCTGAGGAGGAGGCTGAATTTGGAGGAGTGGATAGTTAGCCAGTTAATGAATTTATACGACTGTGAGGTAGGAAATGATTCCCCGAGCAGCATCACTTTGGCACTGGGGGATCCTTTGTTGTCCTTTTCCCACTGTCGCGTCTCCTTGTTACATCTAATTCACATCCAAATGTTAACCCCTGGGTCATTTCCATTTGTATTAACCGCAATTTTGTCTTCAACTTGACTATTTGTGACTATTTTTGTACCGGTTCTGTGGTTTGGAGCTCCATGGAAGGGCGTGGCCACATCCAACTCCAGACAAAGCCATAAAACAAAGGTGATCATGCAGGTGATGGTTTAATACCAGTTTAATAATGATCATCATCATCATCATGATATCCAAGCCAAACCTTACATCAATATTACATCACACTGCTATCTATATACAGTTATACTCTATCCTAACATTTTCTTTTTTTTTTTTTTTTTTCATGAAAAGCTTCAGATCATAACTAGTTCAGTCCCAGTCAATAGGCTAAAACAGTTTTCTCAGCCCTTTATACCTATATATCTGTCTGACACATGATCATTTAACATGCACATGTGTAGTAAGCTAGATGTTCTGCTTGTCTATGAGGATTTTTTAAGAAAGCCCTCTTCAGCCAGAGATGATGTCATCTGTTCGGATATGCAGAGCGTGGTGGAAATAGTGGGGGGAAAACTCCAACCCAGATTATTGTCATGAACAGAGCTTTGTTCTCACTGACTGTGCTTTTGAACTGGGTTTTTTTTTTTTTTTTTGCTGTGTAAGACCTTTAACCATGCTGCTTAGCCTTGTGTCTCTGTAACTCTGTCTACCTGTCCCAGGTAAGCACCAGATCTCTACCAAATTTCCCCTTAGGGATCAATAAAGCACTCTATTCTATTCTAGCAAAGGAGAATTTTCTTACTTATATAACACAAAACGCTTTTTTGTTTAAGATCACGTTTAAGGAGGTCATGCACATGATGCATTTTTTTCCAGTCATGTCTTTTGTGCAACCAAGAGCCACACCACCACCACCAGTGAAAAACACAGAAGTAGCTAAGAAGCAGTGAGGCTGAGGCTGATTTCTTTCAAGCCCAGACTGTAGATTCATGCAGCTTATCAGTGGCAGTCGTGTCAAGTCATGATCCACTAGATTTGATCTCCATTTGGACTGATATCTTTCAGCCATGTTCACTGACGCATCCGTAACACACCATCAGCAGTGATTGAAGCGGTGCACATGAAATATAATCACGTGTGTAATAAACTCTTACATCCATGGATTATTCACGCTGTCATCCTTTTTTTTCTGAAAATGCATTTGGAGAGAAAAGTAATAATAGATAGACTAATCACACATTGTTCAATCAAAGTACAAATTACATAGGACAGACTTAAGGACCATAATTTCTTCTTCTTCTTTTTTTTTTAATTTAGATGAAAGGTTAACGACTGTTTGGTATTCAGAGGAAACACGGCATGAACCCAGTACAGTTACAAACTTTGTCCTGCATCATTGTTATTATGCCAACAATGAGACCTCGTGGTATAATGCATTGCTCAGCCCTATTATTTTCATTGCAGAGCTATTGATAGATATTATAATTTAGCTCTCCCATCTAATATCACCACCAGCCATCACTGATGCTGTTATCAAAGCTCTGCATGTCGGACGATACTTGATACTGATCCGACACTACTACTTCAGCCAATTCTCTGCAGATATCAGAGGCTCAATGGTGAAGGGCATTAAGGCAATTTGTGTCCACTTGTATGATCTGTGTCTTGTCTTATATTGGCCTGAACTGACCTGAAAAATAGAGGCATGCAGCTCACTGTTGACTGCTTAGTGATTACAATTCTAAGCAAGTAATAAAAAAAATATCAGTTCAGATCCAGAGATCACCGGAAAACCACTCCTGGGCCCTTGTGCAAGACGAGAACTTCTCAACTGCTTTGAATAAATGTAAATGTTGTCAGTAATTTCATGTTATCTGACAGGAGCAGCTATCCAGAAAATTGCTCCTGTCCCAGAAATGTTTGTTTTCTAGTTTAGTCAGCATTGGGAAGTGTACACGTTATAGCAGAACAAACAAAAACACTATTTAATGGCAAATGTAGCCTAGTTAACGGCGTAACAATGGCTTCGTTTACATGCACATTGATATTCAGATATTAATCGGAATTTGGCGATATTCTAAGTAGTATTGAGTCATGGAAACACCGCAATCTGATTGCCCGATTCAGATTAAGACAATATTATGATTTCCACCCCTGGAATATGCCTGTTTTGATTGGAAATTATTGGATGTAAATACCTTATTCAGAAAATCCACTGAAAGGAGATGTATGCGCATGCTCAGTCCGCAAGGAATTGTGGGTGCTAACAGATACTTAGCTGATACTTAACTCAGGCATACATACAACAACCATGTATACAGGAATGTTTATATACCAGTACGCATATAATCATCGTATTCGGAATATGGCTGCAACCCGAATATAGACCTTAAATGGAATTTGATGTGCATGTAAACGTAGCCAATGAGAAATGTACAGCGACATCATATTGAACTCCGTCCCTTTTTTCCGTTCCATTTTCCTCCGTAAAGGTTTGAGAGAAGCCATCATTTGGCCTGCAAATATCTGTTCCCCTGATTACTGCTGTAGCCTGGTGTGACTCATTTCCTTTTTCACAGTACAGCAAATTAGACACCTTTAAAATAATGATGTGGGTGACTTTATTGTTGCACACTCTGACCATCGAGTTGTGCGTCCTGTATTTTAAAATTATAATACAGTTTCAATACTGGATGTAATGCATACGGCATGTGCTATAAATAATATATAATAAAATGCTGCAGTGTGTATAAAAGTTAATATGCTGCTAGAAGAATAGCCCTGTAAAAAAACGTTTATGGCCTTTAATTGATCATTAGGGTTAAAGGCAGAGTTTCCCACAGAGCACAGTAAGTGTAAAAGACAGTGTGTGAGCTGCAGCTCTGGCCAAATCGGTGCGGTGGTGATGTGGAGCAAAACAGCTCAGCATGAATTCTTTCTAAACTCTGCTCTCACATGGACATGCTGATTTCTCACTGACTGCACTCACACTCTGTAAAATACATCGTAAAACTGATCCAGAGGTGAGAATATCTAAGCAGCGTACAATTTGATTTGATTTTTATTCAGAGCACCATGATGCTATTGCTTTGTTATGGAAATTCCTTCTTGAGATTTATTTTACTTCCACAGCCAAGATTATGATAAAAATTCACATCTCAAATGTACATTTTATGTGAATTAGGCCAAACGTGAAGCATCCAAGATTCACAGGGAAAAAGAGACGTTTTCAGAGTGATCGAGCTCAGCATTTAGCCAATCACAGTCATTTGCTAGGCTAAAGAGACTTGCAGTGGAGTTAAGTGGCATCAAAACGGAAGATATGAACTATAATGATGCAAGAACATCTAAAGTTTTTATCTTCAACTGAAATAGCTGCGGTTCTATTAAGCAGCTATCTTTTACCAGCAAGTTAATGTTAACATAGCCTAACTAGCTAGAACGTTACCTAAACAGTTATGCAGGGCATGTACTAAAGCACTGAGTGCTTAACATCACTGTAGAAAACTAGCTATTTTTGTAGAACATAACATTTTTAATGTTTTGACCAGTTTTGAGTGAAAGTGTCTACTTTTCCCTGGGAATCCCAGGTGCTTCACCGTTTATTTACATCTGTATTTTTGAGATTTGTGTTTAAGGTTCTGTTGATTTAAAATTTCAGAACTGTAACCCAGTTTTAAATATGTTTTTGAAGGCAAATTTTACCCCTAATAAGTTCAAAACAAAGAAAAATCATTGTATCATAAGCATAAAAAGGATACATATATTTAAAAAATGATCTTGATGGAGGGGAAAAATTCTTAGATTGATTAGATGCTGTGTCATTTTTATTTACACTCTCCATCCATTTTAATAGGAACACCGAGAAGGATATAGTAACTCATATAATCACTCTTTACAACTGTGGTGTGCAGAAAAGAATAGCCCATCCACCTCAAGGCTTGATGTTTTGTGCATGCTGAGATGCTTTTCTGCTCACCACGGTTGCAGAGTTATCATGGTTGTGATTATTTGAGTTACTTTATCCTTCATGGCAGCTCAAACCAATCTGGCCATTTTCCTCTGACCTCTCTTATCAACAAGGCGTTCCACCTACAGAACTGTCGCTCACTCAGTGTGTTTTTTTCCCCTCACCATGCTGTGTAAACTCCAGAGAATGTTATGTGTGAAAATCCCAGGAGATCGGTATCTGAAATACTCCAACCAGCCCATCTGGTACCAGCAGGCATGCCACGGTTAAAGACACAGAGATGACACTTTTCCCCGTTCTGATGTTTGGTGTGAATATGAACTGAAGCTCTTGACCTGTATCTGCATGATGATATGCATTGTGCTGCTGCCACATGATTGAATGATTGGATATCTGCATAAATGAGCAGGTGTACAGGTGTTCCTATTAAAGTGTCTGTGTGTGTGTGTATATATATGTATGTGTGTATGTATATATATATATATATATATATATATATATATATATATAAAACTTAGACAATGATG
>CM075017.1:5022220-5067151 GCA_037576675.1 Pangasius sanitwongsei | reverse complement strand
TGTATGTATGTATGTATGTATGTATGTATGTATGTATGTATGTGTGTGTGTGTGTGTGTGTGTGTGTGTGTGTGTGTAATCTGTTAATCTGTACACACACCAGTCAAAGCTGCAATGTGCTGGCCAGTCCGACAGTCCAGTTACGGCAAAAAAGTAATGAGTAATGTAATTTAACTCAAAAGTATGATGAGCTAATTATGTGCATTAATACAGAGTATGGAAAATAAGCAAGTACAAGAGTAGATTTTTTTCCCCCCATCCCAGTGCCATTCTTGGCTCTTCCTTCATGTACTGTACACTGAACTGAATAGTGCCCAGCATGAAAGAAACTGTGTTTTGTGTGTGTGTGTGTGATGGCCAGCGAGGGTGAATTAAAGCCAGGTGCGATGACAGCTGTCCTTGAAAGCTGTGAAGTTTGTGAAGCAGAGGGAAAGGAAATGGCACAGATCTAAGAGCTTGCAGATTCAACAAAGAGTGAAAGGCAGAGATGGTGGAAATGGATTTGTGACATCATTGCAATCACAGTTTCTCTAGCCTCAGGGCTGAAGAGTGCTATTGATGTCACAGTAAAGCCAAGACAGGGTCATTCGGTTGTGTTTGCAGAAAGAAGGGAACACACCGAACACTTTGTCCTTTTTATGTTGACAGGAAGGGGATGAGGGTTATCGTGTCTCACATACACACATACACACACTCACTCACTGATTTCAGCCCATCCTGTTTTGTGGTAGGAGGAAATCAGGGACAAAGACCATAGAGAATTGGCTTATTCATGGCTGTGTAAACCATGAATGTACCGTGAATGTACTTTTCGTCAGATGAAAGGAAGACTGAATGATAAGACACAGACTTGAGACATGATCTCATATAGATGTGTTATATATATTGTTCACACACACACATTATATATAGAAACACATACACACACACACATATATATATATATATATATATATGTGTATGTATGTATGTATAACAGAGAGCAATATGTAATGAACAATGAGAGAACAATAAGCAATGAAGTGCACTGCAGTCATCTCCATTTTTACACTCCATGCAAAACTCCTCTGCTAAAAATGTAGCATTCAGACAAATCAGAAATCTTTGGTAACAATATACTCATGTAAGGTGAAACAAAAATGGCACTCTTTTGCAATAATTCAGCTTGTCATGTTTGGAGAAAGAAGGTACATATGATCACAAAAACACCATACACACTCTGAAAAGCAGAGCTGGGAGCATCATGATATGGGGCTGCTTCCCTGTGGCACTGGAGCAATACATGTCATCGAAGGAGAATTGAATCTCATTGGACAAGAAACTGAATCTGGGGAGAAGATGAACGTTTCAACAAGACAACAACCCCAAAATAACTCAAGAAGGCCTTGCATGACCTAGCCAATTTCCTGACTTGAATCTCATTGAACATTTATGGAGGTTGAAATCCAATCTGAAATATGAAATTGTAACATCTCCTCTAATGTTCTTGTAATGCTGGGAATCAAAGATGATTTGCCAAGAGATATGGATCAAAACTGCAATCACAATGCTGCAAAAAGCAAATGAATTCTTGCCATAGATGTCTCGAAGCTGTAATTGCCAACAACGGCTTTGTTGTTCTAATATTGGTATATTTGTGGTGTCCAAATACTTTTATCCCCTATCAGTTTAAATTTTTTTTTAATTAAAAAAAAAATTATGCTTATAAATATTACTTTTTTTCTCATGGCTGGATCGGGAAGCTGTCGCAAGGTTGCGATGGACTTTTGCCACGGGAAACATGGCAAACACGTCACATTCAAAAAGACTGGAAGTGTTGCGGACCAACCGAGAAGTGGCCGTCCACAAACATCCACTGATGAAGGCACAACCGACGTGGTGCTGCCGTACATAGTCCCCTGTGTGTGGAGACTTTTGGATAGCCCTGTATTATCTTTCACATGTAATGCGAGGCTTTTTGTCGAGGGCACGAGCATGATGTGCATTAGAAACTTTGTTAGAAGAGGATAAAAATCATACACTAGTGTGTTTCTTTTAGCCTGTATTCGTGCGCTTAACTAGTTAACTAGCGCAGCATATGTTATTCCATTAAGTTTGCTACCACTTTTTGGCCTTGTCATGTTCCAACCTACCAAAACATGGGACTGGGCATCACACTGGAGCCTTTGCCTTCCCAGACAGCTAGCTTAAAATTTATCATTTGTCCATCCCTGGATATCAGTTATTTGATGAACCAACAAAATATTTTTACGCCAACAAGATATGTATATTATTTATAACTTCTGAGAAGAGATATGTATTATATTTAAAGCTTTTTTTGCTCCATGTTGAATTATTTTGTCCAAACGTCCTAAGCAGTTCTGTTCTCTCTCACTGTAGGAAGATGAAGTGCCCGAGCTGGAGATTGATGTGGACGAGCTGCTGGACCTGCCCAGTGATGTAGAGAGAGCCATCAGAGTGAAGGTTCGTGCCTTTGAGAGATTTTTCTTCCTTAGCTTCAAAGATCTCACTGAATATGCATGCATACCTATGCTAATTTGACATTTTGACTTGTTTAATGTAAAAAATGCCACCCACCAGCCATGACATTATTCCTGCCTTTGGGGTCTGAAGGCTATTGTTCCAGCTGGCACTTAGGAATTTGCATTACTTCAGAATACTGTTGTTTCTAATTTGGGTTACCATTCTGATAAAACTGTGAACAAACTGTAACCTGCAAAATCAGTCCTCAGTAAGTCAATTCAGTGTTATTGGTAAAGCGTGTTTAACAATACACGTTGTCACAAAGCAGCTTTGCAGAAATAATGAGCAAGCCAGAAGCAAAAGTAGTAAGAAGATGACATGAGGAAGAAACCTTGAGAGGAACCAGGCTCAAAAGGGAACCCATCCTGTCCTGGGTAAATCATTACAGTAGACAGGCGTAGAAGAGTAAAGACAAACAGTACGAAGTGTGTTAAAAGGTTCAGCATGTGAGCATACTGTGCTATATTCAGAGTTTCCAACTTGAGTCCAAATATTTACACTGTGAAAGTTATGCTTATTCAGAGATGGGTTACGCACCTGCTTGAGTTGAATTTCTGAGTTCCTCGTTCAGACCATGCAAATCACTTGCCTGTATTTCATACCTTGGAAGATTTTCCTTCAAGTGAAGTGTCAGAGATGGGGTTTTCCAATAACATTAATTCATAACTATCCATAAAATAAGTCGCTCTTTGAGATAAGCAGTGTCTCCAGTTAAGTTGCTGTCTCCTCTACTGTCCTCTGTGCAAAAATAAAACAACTTTTTTTGTACTCTTTAAAGAGCCGATACTATTAATTAATTACCAGTGTCATATTTATGTATGTAATGTTGGCCTCAGATGGCATTCCAAAGTTATTTAGAGTGTATCTACAGCCGAAAACTAACATTTCACATAACACCTTGTGCATCACATCGAACCATCAGACAGTGGCGCTGGACTTAATACTACTCATTGCTCCAATTTCAGAATCATGTGGAACTGAGACATGCCTCGGTTTTACTCCAACTCCACCCCACACGCACAACTCTTACTTAGCTTAATAGCACTTAAGTCCATAGTTTAAGGTCTGAATACTCATGTGCTCAGTTTCTGTATTAAATCCTCACTATGCTTGTTTACCTGAGCTCTGTTAACAGCCCATTGTGAGCAAGAGTCCTGTGATGAACACAGTGCAGCCTTTATGATTATAGCAGCACAGAATTTTGGGTGATTTACAGAATAATTTCTTGATTATTTATTGTTATAAATGTTAAAATCTTTTGTTAATGTTCTTTTGTTCTTTCAATAAATGTTCTTTTATTCCAGATGCTGCTTGTTGACTGTTACAAACCTAATGATGTAAGTCCATATTTAATAAGTCATATCTATGCTGTTCAGTCACACTGACTCTTATATTGTAAATTCTATAATCTTCTTTATTGTATATTATTAAGTAAGTCAGTTATGAATGTTAAAGTTTTGGTTTCAGGTAAACAAGTGATCACAAATTGACCACTTATCTGGGAAAACCATGGTGAAAGTTTGACATTTTCAACTATATCGTTCTGAAAACGACACACTTTTTTAACTACGTTTCTCTTTTGCATGTACACTATCTGGCCAAAAGTATGTGGACACCTGACCATCGCATCCATATGTGGTTCTTCCCCAAATTTTTGCCACAAAGTTGGAACCACACAATTGTATAGAATGTCTTTGTATGCTGTAGCATTACAGTTTCCCTTCACTGGAAGTATGTTCAGCTGAGCTAACATTAGCGAAGTATATAGTTAACATCAGTTAACTGTATTTATTAGGGAAGTCAGTGAAAACTGTCAGCCAAAAATGGTCTCTTTTTGACTGAAAGAAAAAAAAAGGATGAATATTTTGACCTAAAAATCTTACATAGGCCTAAACTCAAATTTAACACTTTCTAATTATCAACACCAATAATGTTAATGGTGATGATAATTAGAAAGTGATCAAATATGTGCCAGTCAGCGTTCAGATGCGTTCAAACATGTTGAGCAGCACATCAACAAAAAACTGTCAGACAACCTATTTCTAAAAGGATTATATTGAAAATGTACTATAATGTTTTTTTGACTTTTATAGTTTACTCCACATTACTGCAGAATCACCTAAAAATCCACCCTCCAGCTTTCCAGTTTTCGTGATTGCCACTGCCAGCAAGCACTTCCCGACTACACAGCTAGCTGATAATATTTTTACACACTTCTGTACTCTCCTTAAACCTGAAATGGTGGAACTGCTTGTTTTCCTGTCTTTTTCAGGCTAACGATTCTGGGCGATTATATTGTTTGTTGTGATATAGCTATGGCTAACAAGTAATGGCCAAAACCACACACTTGCCTCAAACCATGTCGAGTTGTTAAATAATATCAAATGCTTGCACGTGTGGTTTTTGGTACCATTTATAAAAACCATTATATCCACTGTTGCGTTCTTGCAGGACTTTGTGGCAGCACTGTTGGAGAAGGTGCGAGGCATGCAGAAGCTCAACACCCCACAGAAGAAGGGGGACATAACCCCATGAACCATCCATCAGCTCCTCCAACACCACCACCACCACCGTTACTCAGTTCCTCCAACCGTGCACGGTGGAGAAGGGCACACAGACCGTACTACTCCACTACAGTGTGTCAAACGGAGACGAGCGAGGAGCTCAGCTCAGCCAAGCCAATCTCTGCTGCAGGTTAATCACTCCAACTGTCTTACTTTGTTTCACTACTGTTTCCTTAATATATTATTCCCATAGAGTGTGTGCTAGTGTCCCTTTTTTAGCTTAAACGTACTGTAAGGGGCAGGATGTGTTGTGGAATGGTTTAGTCAGTTTTGATTCAGCTTAAACACTAAGTGCCATAGGACATGGCTTTGTGCATCTGTAATTGAGTAGAAAATTAGGTTACGGCTTTTCTCGTCCATGTAGATTTCACCTAATGTCTTTTGTTTTTTTTCTTTTATAAGTAACGCTTGTTTTAAAGTGGGCTACGGCAGCTATTAGAGACGACACAGTGAGTGACATTGTTTTAAATAAATGAAGTGTCTTAGGATATGATGTATTTTGAAGTGAAATGGGGGAACGAGGAAACCCGGGGCTTTTGCGTGTTTGAGATTTTCCATTTAGTAGGATTTTAGGACATAACCGAACTGAACACTGAATCTCTGCTTTGTGCTCTAGGTTGCTTCTGGATGCTTTAAACCAGAAGGATATCAATATCTAGATCAACAAATTCAATCTGAACTGTAGCAATACCTTGAGAGTGCATTTTTGTTACACCAGTTTTTAACCAGCCTCCAAATATGCAGATCGAACACTACGACTTTAATGAGACAAGAGTGACATGTTTGACAGCAGTATATCAGTCATAGCTCAAAAAAAAAAAAAAGGGCAACACTTTTTTTGTACATAAAATTTTTATTCCACTCAACAATTCAACTCCAAACATTTTGGACAGTAAGAAGTAAACACAATCCCTGTTTGCTGGAATGAAATACTGTACTGTATGCACTCTCACATCCAAGTGTGTGTAGTAAGATTGTTAAGAAAATAAAGAATGGTGCTGAAAACAATGCTGGCTCCAACGGAGATGGTGTTTTGTTATTCATTTGACTTATTTCACGTGTGATTTTCATCACTGAAACGTCATTTTCACGATTTTCCTGATTATAGGCTCCAAAACAGCAGTGAATGGCTAACTTCAGTGCATGTACAGTTTAACGTGAGGGCTTCTGATTTTACAGCACTATAAATCAGATCTTCTTTCAATGCTCAACAGCTCGACTTCGAAGATGAGTGTGGCGCCACCTAGAGGATGATAAAGGTATATTTAAAAAAAACAAAAACGCTCAGGGGTACATACCAGGTATACTACAGTAAATGTGCTCTCAGGGTAGAGATCCATCAAATATCATGTGTTATATGTTTATAATGCATACCTGGGATCTTGGGTGGTGCACCTCTGTCACCATAACCTAATGCACAGAACAAAATTGTCAAAAATACATGCAAATATACACTAGATGTGAGATTACGTAAGCATTAATAATGTTATTTACAACGTTTAGCAAATGCCCTTATCCAGTGTGACATACAGCAGTGCTTTATAGTCTCTATCAAAAGCATACCGTCATGCTAGTTTAGTAGGTCAGAGTCTAAGAATATCACCAAACCAAAACCCTGTTATGGTACAGCGTGAAAAGGAAACAAAAGTCAAGGGATTTAAAAAAGAAATAAATAAATAAAAAATTGCCTTAACTTGCCTTACCATTTTGGCTCTTTTAGTTTTTAAAAAGCATTTTTTTTTTTCATCCATACACATACAAGATTTGCATTATTTATTGGTTTGCATAACGTCTACTTGTATAACTGCCATACACACACACACACACACACACACACACACACACACACAATGTGTACTTAAAATTGTTGGATGCTTTTCCTTTTTAAATGAACTCTACTTTTTGAGCAGGGCATTTCTATTTTTTTTTTTTTTTTTAAACATAATATATACATATACACACACAAAAGGGTCAAAGTTAAAATGGTTTTCTAGTCATTTAAAATGCAACATTCTTAAGAACATGATTGTTTTATTGTGACTCATTTTTAACATTTGATGTTGAAATGTAATACAGAGTTACATTTTTAGGAGAAAACAGAACTAAGAGCAGTTGGAAAAGCCTAATCATGTGACATAGTGGAACTTTCTGTAAAGAGATCTTTATTCAACATTCATGGAAGGAGTCTGCAGTGTCAGCAAAAATGCTCCTTTAAGCTTTTCGCCACTAGAAAATCGAACGATGGAGGACGTTGCATTGTAAGGTTTCTCAGTGACATGATAAGCTGTGTCTTTCTGTCTTATTACCTTCAAGAGAAAGGGGGGAAAAAAAGAGAGGCTGGTGAGGGAACAACTGTTTCGAGCGGCTGTAAGTGAAAACAGGAACTAACTTGTTTCGTGGATGTTCCACAACATTACATGTAACTATTTATAGATTAAAAAGTGTGTTATTAAACCGAAAATGTTAGCATTTCCGCACTGTTGTGGTAGAAGTGGAATAAAATACTGTGCTGTTATTGAAAAAAAATGCCATCACACCTCCCTGACTTTGATTATTCTCTATTACAGAACACCCTGAAGTGATTTATTCCTTATATAACATAGCTATATAATTTTTATATAACTCTATAGTTTCAATTTATTTGCCCATTATGGAAGACTAAACAACTGAAACTGCTCAGAAACCATGAAAACCTGAACACTCCTCAAAGACGACAATCTTCCTGATCACAAGCTTCTCAAATCGACGGGACTGCAGCTCCGTTCTTCTGCTACTGATACTTCCCTACAAAGTGTCCAGTTTCAGGTTCCCTGCACTAGCGACGTGCAAACACCTAGCTACACTCAAATTTCAAGAGCTTTCTGTAAATGTGCCAAAAATTCAAATAATCTGCTGGAAAGTTCCATGTGCATTTGAAGAGCAGGTCATAGGGTGTGTAGAGCAACTTGAATACACCTCCAATTTCAAAACTCGAAAAGGAAAGATGTCCTTGCTGGACATTTATGCTGTCTTTCCATCCTTTTTTTAACGTCCGGATAGAAAGAGTGTAATACACTGACCGAGCTCAGATGGGATGACCAGCTTCCTCTTCTCTCCCTCACACATTCTGGGGACAAGAAAGAGAGACGGATCAGCAACCTTCATCCTTGCTAGAACCAAAGATCGAGCCCGAACGCCAACACGTGAAGCAGAAGTGAAATGAAGTGAGCTCACCCTAGCAGCCCCTGGTCCCAGCCCTTGATCACTTGCCCAGTCCCCAGGGTGAAGGTGAAGGGCTGATTCCTCGGTATGCTGCTGTCAAATTCAGTCCCGTCCTCCAGCCTTCCCTTAGAGTCAAAAAAATCAGTCACAAGCAATATCAGAATCAAAATTTCTTTCTTCACCAAATAGAGTATGAAATATAATACAGATAATGGCATTGCATTACACCTCTACTACAGTAACGGCTCATTCACAGGGGCTTGCATAGCAGATGCTCATCTTAATCTAACTCTAATAATTATTTAAAAATGTGTCTTATCCAACAAAGTAAGACATATAAGCTTTGCTTTAGTGACTCCTCCTTATGGAAGGAGTCTCCAGTGTCAGTGCTATGTAATTGTAAGTAGGTTTTCCACCATGGGAAAGTCTTCAGGACAGAGGACTTTGCACTTTCCAGTTTCGCTGTAAAATGACAAGCTTTTAAACTTCAAGACGGAAAAAAAAAAAGAGGTTGCTAAAGGAACAACTGCACCCCAGACCTCCTCGCCTGACTTTACTAATGCTCTTGTGGCTGTATGAGTACAAATTCCCACAGCCACGCTCCCAAATCTAGTGGAAACCCTTCCCAGAAGAATGGAGGTTATTATAACAGCAAAGGGAGACTAAATCTGGAATGGGATGTTCAACAAGCACATATGCATGTGATGGTCAGGTGTTTTGGCCATATAGTATAGGACTCATATTGCATGTAAATGTTGAATCACTTATCCGTCAGTTTGGTCTTTAAGTGTGTTATTTATGTTATGAAGAAGGACACTGTAAAGTCATAAGAAACCTACGGTGTAGTGCATGTTCAGTACGTCTCCCTTCCGTGACTTGATGGGACAGTTTTCCACTCTTTTCTTTATCCCGATTTGGAGCTTCTTCTTCTCAGCCCCGTATACCACCTCCGTGAGAAGGGTCATCAGGGTCACAGCTAGAAACAAATACAGCCTCATATCTGTAAATAAAAGAAAAAGATTACAGTAAATAGTAGAAAAACATTTCGGTAACTAAAACTAAAACAAAGGGGAAGAGTCCTGTTGGATAAAGCCTCTCATTTAAAGTGCAAAAAAAAAAAAAAAGTCAGCTGAAGACAGTAACATTACAAAAGTCCATACAATGGAGAGCGCTGAAGTCTGAAAGGATGTTATAAGCAAATAAAGAGGTTTTTTTTTTTTGACTATTAGGTCTATAATACTGCCATCTTTTCAATCAAACAAAAGGGAGGAACTACATGTTAATGACCCAGTTATAGTATTTATTTTGAGTTGTTTATTATTTTTCATCATTCATGGTCTTTAAATAATCTTTTCATTATTGCCATATTTTCCTATTTGTAATGTGTGTATACTTACGGTCCTTTTTTGGAAAAGGTTTTAGAAAAGAAAAAGGTTTTGCCAGCACTTAAAGAGATGAGAACACTTTTAAGAAGTTTTCCTTGAGGAAACACGTTTTATCCACACAGAAGCGCAAATCTGATTTATTTCCTGAATACGGTCTCTAGACCGACTGTCTGTGTTACTAATTTTAAACATCTGATTTCAGCTGGTTTGTTCAGACCGTACTGGCACAGTGATTAAGGGAAGGACAATGAAGGGGATGAAAACGGGAGAGAAAAAACAAGCAAGAAAGCAAAAGACAGAAATAAATACAAAATACAAAATAAAGACAAAAAGGAGTACAAATGCTGATCTCCTGGGATTTTCACACACAACAGTCTCTGGAGTTGGTGCAATAAAGAAAAAACATCCAGTGAGTGGCAGTTCTGCAGACAGAAACGCCAGACTGGTTCATGCTGACAGAAAGGCTACAGTAACTCAGATAACCACTCTACAATTGTGGTGAGCAGAAAAGCATCTCAGAATGCACAACACGTCAGACCTTGAGGCGGATGGGCTACAACGGCAGAAGACCACATTGGGTTCCACTTCTGCCAGCCAAGAACAGAAAGCTGAGGCTGCAGTGGGCACAGGCTCACCAAAAATGGACAGTTGAAGACTGGAAAAACGGAGCTTGGTCTGATGAATCTCGATTTCTGCTGAGACACACAGATTGCAGGGTCAGAATTTGGCACCAGCAGCATGAATCCATGAATCCAAGCACCTGCCTTGTGTCAACAGTCCAGGCTGGTGGAGGTGGTGTAATGGTGTGGGGAATGATTTCTTGGCACACTTTGGGCCTGTTAATACCAATCAATCATCGCTTGAATGCCACAGCCTATTTGAGTATTGTTGCTGACCATGTGCATACTTTTATGGCCTCAATTTACCATCTTCTAAAGGCTACTTCCAGCATGATAATGCACCATGTCTCAAAGCAAAAGTCATCTCAAACTGGTTTCATGAACATGACACTGAGTTCTTCACTGGCCTTCCCAATCACCAGATCTGGATCCAACAGAACACCTTTAGGATGTGGTGGAATGGGAGATCCGCAGCATGAAAGTGCACCTGAAAAATCTGAAGGAATTGTATGATGCAGTCAAGTCAATGGTGCCATTTCAACCCTATGCAGCCAGTTAGTACATAGTGAAACGAAACAACGTTCCTCCAGGACCAAAACATGAACCAGAATCTGAAAGGAATGTTTCCATTATCTTGTGGAATCCATGCGATGAAGAATTGAGGCTGTTTTGAGAGCAAAGGGGGGCCCTACCCAACAGGGCCTCCATGTGTGTGTGTGTGTGTGTGTGTGTTTAATGTCTGCTGAAATGACTTAAACCCAAGACCTTCTGCAGCTTTCTTACCAGGAACACTGCGCATGCGCAGATGGTCTTGTGCCTTAGTACACGTTATCATAAACACACATAAACAAATGAGTTAACCAGAACAGCACATGATTATCAGTGGTGCAAGCAAATTATGCCACTATTAAAATAAACTGATTATATTGAACGTTTTATCTCTAGAACCCGTTTTTACAGACTTGGAAGACCATAAAGTGAGTTTAGCCACTAGCTCAGTGAATCTGCACCATATGCAATTCAGTGTTAATTTAATACTAAAGCTGGTTATATAGTTACAGTCACCTGTGTGTTAATTATTCATTAAAAAGACACAATGCATCATTCTGCAATCTTATTTAATACAATCTTATTGCATGTAATAAGCAAAAATAGCGACACTTAGCTAGCATGATTAGCTAGCTGAAGACAGAATGATAAAGCTAGCTAGCTAGCAAACCTACATGATATCAGTTCAGATGTAGATTATATATTTCTAGGTATATTATTAAAAAGAGGGGATAAACAATATTTTCATTCACGCATTACCTGTAATTGAGATGAAATGGCAGCGTTCCCGGTCAGTTTGGTTCTAACGGGGAAGTGTTTAACGCTCGATTGTGAAGCCGGCAATTTTCATACAATTTTTAAAAATGACTGAGGTTTAAGCTATAAACTAAAACTCGCACGATCGATGATTTAACTATTAATAGCACTTAATATTAACATTTAATTTTTAATGAAACCGTATTTATGTGGATTGTGCTTTTTTTTTTTCTTCTTTTTTTTTGTTTGAAACAAAAGACGTTCTCTGCGTATGACTTTTATTATGACAGGCTATCACATAACCCGCTCGACGCCATTGGTACGTTTCCTATCGTAATACGTCAACACATCCGCCATATTGGGAGGGGCCATATTCAATTGAAATTCAGTTAACAGCCTGATTAAATCTGCTGTAGCTAGCTTTATATTTAAAAGATTTTTCACAGCTTTTGTTTTGTTAAAGGCGTCACAAAACAAGTATGCTAAGTACACA
Organism: Pangasius sanitwongsei; assembly: GCA_037576675.1. Taxonomy (NCBI): domain Eukaryota; kingdom Metazoa; phylum Chordata; class Actinopteri; order Siluriformes; family Pangasiidae; genus Pangasius; species Pangasius sanitwongsei. Next base: position 5,055,060 of record CM075017.1, on the reverse strand, counting down.
CTTATATGGAAACTAAAATTATTTCTGCCAGTCTTGGTCAAGTGATTTAGCACATTTAACATTAAAATTAACTATACACTTATTAAAGATAACTATTTAAAAAAAGCTTAATAAAGTAAATCAGAGTAGAAATCCAAAAATAGTTATATTTTAGTTCACATAACAAGAATCAGAAAAAATACAAGATTCAGTGAGAATTACATAAAAGTATAAATTTTGTGTATGAGTATGTACAAATACCTTCACTACAACATATACAGTGCCTCTGAAATAGGGCTGCACAGTATATCAAAATTACTGAAATATCGCGATATACATATTGCAATGGCTTGCGATAACTGAATGACTTTAATACTTCAAAAAGTTACGAAAAGTCAAAGTTTTAGGGTGAGGCAGATAGCAGAGAATGCTTTCTTTTCCTCAAAAGAGCATGAAACATTTATGCTGGTTATGACATTTTCAGTTTTTAAATATATAAATATAATTTAAATTGATTTTACACATCTATAGCGTTAGCGTACTGCATATCGCATTATTTAACAAGTTATTGCATATTGCAGTTTTCTTCGATATCGTGCAGCCCTACTCTGAAATCAAAATTGCTGTTTCAGAGCAGGTGGGAGGAAACATGAGAACCCTGAGGAAACTCATGTAAACACAAGGAGAGCAGACATTAACCCAAGCTCAGGATCAAGCTGGAGACCAAGGAGCTGTGGGGTAAACACAGTAAACAGTAATGTTACTCAAAAATTAATCCACAAAACAAAACTTCACTACCAAATATAAGAGCATTATCTAAGAACTTGGATCAAGTTTGTAAGTAAACTGTATATTCACCCAGACAATGCTAAAATGCAGCAAGCACTTATGAATGTAATCAAAGTAATTAAGCTCAATAAGGAAGGTTGACCTATCTAAGATGGCAGCACTTAATTGTCCCAGAAACTAGATTTTCATGAGAAATCTTGCAGGCATTGTGGAAGGCTTCAAAAAGCTACTGCTAGAGTGTAGCTGTAAGTAACCACCTGGAGGAGCTGCTGTGCTGCTCATTATCTCAACTCTGGGTTGTCTTTTTGTGGTCATGGAAAACAAGAAGGGCTAAAAGCAGTGATTTGAAATGTTTTTCTATTCATACACAAAGGAATAGTGCAAAAATGTAGTATACACAGACACACGCATACACATATACGTACACATGCACATGTAACCTCTTCTCCAGCCAGACTAATGAGGATTTATTAAAGGTACAGAGGGTATAAACCTCTCCTTCCTCCACAGTGACACATTATTATAAAGCCATGTGTGAAGGAGGTAGAACAGCAACTCGTAACTCTAATCACTTCGTTCTTCCTGAACAGGATTTTCATTTAAATCTCATGAGTCATTGTAATGTGGGTCTGTAAAGTACGTGGCTGAAATACAAAAGCCCCTGTTGCTGTGGGTGACCAAACATAGACACAATCTCGCTCTGTCCTTCTCCACGCTGAGGCTCTGCTGCATGTTTCCCTGTGATACAGTGCTGGGAAATGAGTCATTTTCACAAAAAAGACAGATATTAATCACGATTAACTCCCTGTGCTGTCTATTTTTAGGCACCTGCAACCTCTGAGAACAATGCCTGCAAAATATAATGGGCTGATGCCAGTGCGGATCATGCTTCCTGCTCTATCTCAGCTTGGCTGTAAAACTAATAAATTGTATTGAGTTGCTGAGTGTCAAATACTACACCACTACTGAGGATAAGTGAACAAGAGTGCTGGTCTTGACTCAGAGGGCAGAGAATAACACCAGTCAACAAAGCACTATGTCCAGATTTGTGCTGTCCAAGCGCTAAATGCAGACACACTATTGACGTTGTAGTTAGCACTTATGATATTGCAGTGTGTGTGGCACACAAAGGCAATACGTTAGCCGTTTTACTGCTGTGGTTATGCCATTGGGCTACTGATCAGAAAGTTAAAATTCCAGCATTGCCAAGCTGGCACTTTTGGGCCCTTGAGCAAGGCCCTTTGCTCTCAACTACTCAGTTGTATCTTTTCTTAATTGCAAGCCACTTTGGATAAAAGTGTCAGCCAAATGAGCTAACTGTAAATGCTGTGGGAGAGCTGATGAACACCTTGCTCTTAACAGTGGGAGACCTAGGCCAGGATATGGGGCAACTCTTGGTCAACCTGGTGTAAGTGTGGTCAGCACAAACCTCTCTGCCAGATCTGCTCTGTGAACTCTGCCCTGTGTGCTTGGGTCACAAGGATCAGAATGATGAAACCAGGACTGTTCAAGTGGAACTTTTAGGTCCCGGTAACCCCTTTCCATGCCCCCAAATGGTCTACCTGACTTGCATAAGTCTTAGGCAGGGAGAGTCATTCTTTAAGGCCCCTAGCAGGCACATGAACATCCATCTGTCTATCTTGTGAAGCTGGGCCTAAACAGAGCACTCCCACTCACCCCCATCCCCCCAACCATCCTCACCACTACTAAAAGGTCCTGTGGAGAAGACCCATGAAGGGCAGCAGCTGGCAGGGCTGATGCTTTTCAAATGAAAACATTGGACAGGGACAGGACAGGACAGTCAGTCCTAATTCCAGTGTTGCAGGGATACAACATCCAGGTCTGCCACCAGCAGCCCAACCTTCTCAGGCCTCAGGGTCTCATCCACATCAGACCTCAATAAAGTTGTTGCTCTGACAAGAGCAGTTAGTTTTCTTTCAGACAGAAGTGCAATTGAAAAGGAAGACCCCACAGTTAACAGCAAAATGTTCTACTCAACATGCATCCTTGTTCAGAAGAAGGATGGTGGTTTCCATCTAATTCTAGATTTGAGGGGCCTGAACTTGTTCCTAAAGACTCTTCCTCTTCATATAATAAGCTTATCAGATGTAATTCATGCCATGTAATGATAGGCCTGTGTGTGGCTATTGTACATCTAAATCACCCCAGAACACAGATGCTTTGCTGTGATGCCTTCTAACCAGGCATTCCAACGCAAAGTTCCACAAAGTACTATGAACACTGGATACCTCCTAGGGACAGTCACCTGGATACATACAAGAAAACTACAAAGTAACAAATAATACAGTATTTGCATGAGGTACCACTATCATAGAGCCATCTTTCCATGGACCTTTCTCACTGTATTCTCACCAGGTTGGCACTGCTTCCAAATCCTTCCAAACCCTGGCATTTATCTGGGGTTCACAGAACCACAGTTATATGTGTAACTAGTAATTTTGAACCAAATTAGGCAGATGTGGGTTTAAAAAAGACCTACTGTCAAGTGGTGTGACAGAAAAGCATTCCCCTTTGTCGGGAAATCACAAGTTCAAGTCTCAATGATTCCATCTGTGGCTGGGATCCAGGCGAGCAAAACTGGCCATGCTCTCTGGGTGGGTGGGATGGTTATACTCTCTCTTTCCCCTCATTTTTACCCAAGTTTTTTTTTTTTTTAAAGCTTTCAACTTTGCTAGGTTTATTTACTGTTACTTTTAAAAAAAATCATATTGCCTTTAACCCCAGAAAAGACAATATGTGCACATTTTAAAGAATTCAGTTTTGAGACCTAATCAAACCGACCAAATGTCTACACATCAGATGCCAAATGTTTAGTCAGCAGCAGAAATGTCTGAGAAAGTGGAGACAGATGAACATCCCTGGCCCAATTTATCATCTATCTTCATTTTTAAATGCTTCAAAGGAAACAGTGTGATAACGATATCAGCATTTCACAACATAACTTGCATCCTGCTGAAACATGTACAGGTAAGCCATTAGCTAGCTGCGTGAGCTAGGCTAGCTAGCCAGATCTTTTGATGCTTTACAGTATAAAAGCTCTGTATTAAACTTAAGATGTCACTTCAATATTCAGTAGCGAATTCCTGTTGTGTTCAATATATCTAACTGTTGCTACAGCTTATATGTAATACTCAGGATAATGCGTAAAGGGCATCTTTGCTAGCTGGTTAATTTTGTAGCTAGAAACATGTATGAATTAACACGTGCTAGCTAGCTAGCTAACGAACCAAGCAAGCTACAAAAACCCCAACAGCATTTGGCTAAGTTAGCTAACCAGCTGATGGTACTGTTCTTTATATATTAAATATATTATTAAATATATTAAATGCATTCCTCATATATGGAACATTTTCGGATTTGTCAATTGTAGACGTAAGAAAACTGTAATTACTGAAGTAGTGTTTCACCAGATGAATTATTTTCTTGATTACTTTTATTTTTTCTGGAGTGAATTATTACTACAGTAGGAATAGTTTTTCTCTGTTTTTTGTACTCTTTCCATCACTGTTAATATGTGAAGGTCAATTTTGTAATTTCGAGCTTGTCAACATCAGAGTGAAGAAAACAGAGGTGTGTTGTGTGTTGTAATTATCAGGATGATGTATTATTCTGTACGACTTAATTATCTCTAATACTCACTTATCCCAAACACTTCATGTTCAAGAGCAGGTCTGGAAAGATGACCCCCTTAGCACTCCAGCAGATCTTATGGCAAATGACTAATTAAATGTTGGAGCAGAGCATGCTGTGAATCTTAATGATGAGGGTTCACCAGACAGCAATGATTTTGTTGTAATGCATATGTTATGCAGGTGGGAGTCAAAGAAATAACTGCAAATGAAGCCGGGCTGCTTGACTGACTTTGAAAGAAATCGTGAGCAATTACACTGAAATTGTTGCTAACGTGAAAATCTCATCCTGCCCCTGACTGCTTGGGTTCAAATTTCAGAAAAATTGCATATGTAAGGAAAGATTGGCCATGCAAAGAAACAGAGAACAGCCAGTTTTAAAGAGGCCGTATGGGACCTCAGAGCAGTCAAACGTATCGGTATGAAAAAAAAAAACAGCAGCAAAAAAAACACGCCCACACCACTCGTCTCCACACAGCCCTCAACCAGAGCGTTAATGCACAGCATGACCTTTTCCATCAGAGCCCCGGTGCACGCAGAGAGCTGCTTGCATGTGAAAGCATGAAAACAAAGCTCACAAATTGGCTGTCACAAATGAAAATTAAGCAAATGGGTGCATACTGAAAGCACACAAATAAAGCAAATTAGGTATTTGCCCTCCATTGAAATAGCGCAGGTCCTTCAGCCCTCCTACAGCAGTTCACCGACGCGCTGTCTAGTCTCCCCCCTTTTTTTTTTTTTAGCAAAACTCTATGGCCCACTGACCAGAGCTGTACCACAATAACACGAGTCAAGCATGTAATAATGACAAGCCACAAAAAATAGGGCACAGGAGGAGAGCAGGCCTGTCTCGCCACCAGAGCAGCCATGGATGACTGAATACTGCAGCCAGCTGTCCCTGAGGGCAAGAGAGGGAGAAAAAGGAATTAACACATTATCTCGTGCGTGCATGTGAATGCACACGCATGCACAAACACACACAAACACACAGACACACTCAAATTTCACTCATATATGGCAGCCTGTTTCCGACACATAAGAGAAATTGTTACGCAGATTTATCTTACAATTGCGACTTTTTATCTCACAGTTGCAAGTTATCACTCAACTGTGACTTTTTGTATCTTGTAATTGCGAGATATTTTCCTGCAAAAGCAAGTTAATATCTCACAATTGTGATTTTTTTTTTATTGCAAGTTACTGTCTCTCAATTGTGAATTACTATCACAATTGTGACTTTAAAGTATCTCGCAACTGCAAGTTAATATTTCATAATTGCAGCTTTTTATCACTAATTGCAAAATATCTGTTTCAGGCTACTGATTTTTTTTTTTTTTTTTGTAACATCAGTGAGTTATCAGACAACTTTATATCTCACAATTATTTCTTAATGTCACACAATTGTGACTATCTCATAACTGAGAGTTAATATTTCATAATTGTGACTTTTTAATCTTGCTAATTGTAAAATATCACCCAACTGTCCCCAACTGACTTTTTTCATCTCACCTGCAATTTTTAGCTCATAACTGCGAGATATTTTCACACAATTGCATGGCAAATGCAAGATAATTTTACACAGTTGTTACTTTATATCTCGCAACTGCGCGTTAATATTTCACAATTGCAACTTTTTGTCCCGCAATTACTTGTTAATATCACACAATTGTTTCTAGGTGCTTCCATTTCCAATAAATAAAACCAAAGCATTTGAAACGTATTCAGATTTCACTCAATTGCAACTTTTTGTATCTCGTAATTGCGAGTTCTTTTCAGACAAATGCAAGTTAATGTCCCACAACTGTGATTTCATCACCCAGTCATGAGTTCCTTTCTCACAATTGTAAGTCGATATCACAATTGTGACTTTATATTTAGCAATTACTTCTAAATATCACACAATTGTGACTTCATGATATCTCGCAACTGTTAAAGTTAATATTTCATAATCGCAACTTTTTATCAACTTTTTATAGCAATGTGATTTATCTCATGATTGCGAGTTATTTTCATTTACCTGAGACTCTATTTCTTGCGTTTGCAAGTTAATTTCACACAAATTCAACTTTATATGTAGTAAATGTGAGTTAGTATTTCATGACTGCGAATTTTCTATCTTGAAATTACTTGCTAATATCACACAATTGCGACTTAGTGCTTCCGTTTCCAATATATAAAACCACAACAATAGAAACATATGCAGATAATTTCATTCAGTTGTGACTTTTTTGCATCTCGTAACTGTGTTTCACACAAATGCAAGTTAATGTCACACAACTGTGATTTTATTGTGCAGTTGTAAATCACTTGCAACTTTTTATCTCGCAATTACTTTTTAATTTCACACATTTGTACTTTATAGTATCTCACATCTGCGAGTTGTCACGGTATCACTCAGTTGCAATGTTTTTTATCTTGTAAATGCGAGTTATTTTCACACAACTGGGATGCGAATACAAGTTAATATTTCACAATTGCGACTTAGTGCGTTTCGCATACAAGCATATGCAGCAGTGTGTGTTTCTTTTAAGTGTTCTTTTCAACAGGAACTGGACACTCTGGGAGAAGCTCTTGGGTTGAACAGGATAGTGTGCCTACAGTATTGGTGCTGCTTGCTTAGGGGTGAAGAAGAATGAAGTGGCGCTAATTGTGAGATATTATCTTGCAACTGTGAGATAAAACGTCACATTAAATCACAATTGTGAGATCAATCTGTATATTTTCTCATATATGGCAGAAACAAGCTTCCATTCACTCACCCCCATAAAGTGGATTGTACTATTTTTTTTGTTGAGACCCTGAGCTGAGCAGGAGAACAAGGAGACACAGAAATGTATTTAGTGTGAACCTGTCAGGACAACAAACGTAACGTAGAATTTCAGAAAATTGAGTCACACAATCACACAAAAGCAAAACGTAATAGTAACAGAGGAGGTGAGACATTTTTTTAAAGCCTTTTAGGATAAGGGAATTGCTGCAGACCATGCCGTTATCGATTGTGGCTTTGTTTAAACTCATCGATTTTATGCGAGTGCAATGTGCAGCAGGGGCTCGTGCCGCTCTGAAAGTGCGGCTCAACTTACTTGGGGGTCATAAATATTTTAATAACTGACATTGGGGTCATTAAACAGTAGCAGGGTTGCACTCTGAATATTCATATCTAATTCATCATTGTAGCTACAGGTGCTGCTGAGGCATTCTAAGCATTCTTGAATACTTAATGAGAGCTGGAAGATGGCAGCCCGCAGAGCTACTGTGATTCAGGAGAGGGGGGGAGTAAAAGAGAGAGAAGAGGAGGGGAAAGAGAATGGATAACGAAGAACGGATGGCGTTGGAAGATGAAAGCAGGAGACAGCAGGATAGGATCATTATAGATGATCTGTAGTGACAAACTCGGGTGAGGAGCATTGATGTGAATGTCTGCTGATATGCCTGACAAGGCAGCTGAAGCAAAAGACCAACTCGCTTTAATCCTCAAGTGTTGCAGCAGTGTGAGATAATCAGACAGAGATATAATCACTTATCACGTAGTCATATTTCACACTTGGATGTGCCACATTGCCTAACACATTAACACACCACACGTTTTCCATGTGCTACACAAAATGATATAGGAATGGGATCATTTCATTTTCCCCTCAAGTCATTCTCTCTTGTCGAACTTTCACTAATCATGGTATAATCAATGGAACAGAACTTTACAGAAAATAAGCAGGGCAAGCCGAGTATAAAAATAATAGTACAATATTTAGTAACGTTTTCTATGAAGCCCATATTCATAAAAGAATGTAAATACATATAGGTAGAAGACTTTTTAAACCTAAAGTGTCCTTCCCAACAACATGTGAATGTTTCAGATAAATAACAAACGAAACATGAATAAAACCTAGCTATAGTACTTAGAAAGCAGCATTTTGTCTACCCTCAGCCCGCTATATCTTTAACACTTTAACTTGAAACATATTCAGGAATTCAATAATATAATTAATGTAAATTAAAATACTTCAACAGACCCATTTTTACATTCATGTGTGAGTTCTTTTAACATCCCATGCTCAAAACATCCACAGCATGGAGTCAACCCTGTTCCCTCAACACACTCACCCCAATAAAGGTCACATGTTCAACAGGAAGTTGCATCTTCTGAATTTCCCAGGAAGAAGAAAAGTTTTCTCAGTCTATTGTAAATATTGACTAGTGAGGTCACTCGGAAAGTACAACACTGTTACCAAAATTATAGAATGAATAATATTTTACAATAAAAAAAAAATCAGTAAATCATTACTGTCTTTAATGTTCGTATTCCATTACCATGGATGTTAGTGAATCACATTTGTGTTTATGCAACTTCTAGCCTAGAAATCGTACCCATTACTCATTTAAGAATGGTCAAATGCATGGTTTTTTAGAAAAAATGATAAAAAGAAGTTTAATTTTTAATTAAATCGCACTCATGGAATTATTCTGAGAATAGTCCCTAGTGACTATTCATTTGGGCCTCAGATCATTGAATTTCCCTGCCATCTGCTTTCTTCCGGTCATTTTATTGGCCATGTTTATATTTTTTCTCCTCTTATTTTTAATCTTGGCCCACACAATCAATGCAAACAACTCTAAAATGACCTTCTGGCTGTCCAAAGTGCACAGCTTTCTTAATAGTCTGTATTTGCTGTGGCTCTTCTGTGCAATAAAAAAAAAAAGGTTCCCGAGATCAAACCGGCATTCGTTTTCCAGATAGATTCCACAGACCCACCCCCACAGGTATTCCATGACAGGAGGAGCCATCCATCATTTCTAACTAAACCCCACGCTTCCTGTCATACTGCGCTTGTGGATGCATCATTTCAGTCATTCCGGGCAATCATAAAGAACGTCTAATTGAGTAGAAGTGGCTCATTCTGATTCTCACACACATTGTATTTTGATGTTTTTATGGTACCCATACTAATATACTCTGATTGGTGATTCATGCCCTGATCTCTCTCTCCCTCTCATACTGTATATGCTCTCACTTTCTGAGTTTTCCACAGTTAAAAGGGACTGCTAGGTTGACAGTTGATCGATAAACTCCCTCAGCCATTACAGATCATATGACCACAAGGCTGCTGATCATTGAAGCAGTAATAAAACCCACTTATTGCAACTGCAGCATTGTTAATGTTTTTCCATTTAGACATGTTTTTTTTTCTTTTGTCCCCATCCATGTTGCATCAAATATTCGTACCATTTATATACAGTAGGGTCCAAAAGACCACACTGAAATAAAGTTTTAGAATTTTAAAAATAATGAGCTTTAAAACAGTAAAAGGAAATGTTACATATCTTGAATATTCAATATTCTGCACTATTTCCAGGTCACTATTTGCGATATGTTAACGCCCTTGTTCCTATGTTAACTTCCTTGAGTCATATCCCTTCTGTTGAAGGACGTGTTCAAATAACACTCTGAAGGATTTGAGCAAACATCGTTATGAACTTCTGTAGTCCATACCAGCTCGAGTGCACACTGTCATTAAAGCAAAAGGGGACATACCAAATACTGAAATTCATGTAAACTGTTTAAAAAAAAAAAAAAATCTAAGATTCTAAAGTTAGAAAAGAATGCAGTATTTTCACTTGTGGTCTCAGACTTATGGACACCACTCTATGTATTTAATTCCCAATAACAAGAAGCAAGCAGTCAGTTCATTATCATTTTTATTTTATATCAGTTTTTTCCAAGATACACCAAACGTTTATGGTGAATTAGTATTTGCATAAACTCTTACAAATCAGTACTATAACATGTGTCAGGGAAATAAACACAGATCAAGATAAACACTATTAAATCTATCATTCCCAACAAGCCTGTAAGATTAGTTCCACTTCTCTCCAGCATGATCCCGATTATTAATATCTATAATTTAGCATACTGGATTTCAGTTTGAAACAAGTGCAAGAATTTAGAAACATCTTTGTTCCATTTGTAAAACCCTCATAGACCAGGAAGTAAACAGCAGTTTTTTAGTAAAACTCATTACACATTTAGCAAAACATCATATTTCTTTTGGCTGCATTAAACCTGTTTAGGAAAAAACATCAGTTAATGCCACAATGAGGACCAAATACAAGTGACTAGTCATGATATCGAGAAGTCCAGAGCTGTTGAGATTTTCTCAAATGTATAAAGATGCCTATGCAGCTATTACAAGAAATTTTCACCCCAATCTTTATCTACCTCATACACTCACTGGACTGCCCCTGCTCATTCATGCAAATATCCAATCAGCCAACTCAAATAACTACACTTTACAACCGTCGTACAACCAGAAAAGCATCTCGGAATGCACAACACATCAAACCCTGAGGTGGATCTTCTGCTACAACAGCAGAAGGACCACATCTGGTTTCACTCCCGGACAGTCGAAGAGTGGAAAGACGTCAGCTGGATAATTGCATGAATGAGCACATGTACACGTTTTCCTTTTAAAGTGATTGTAGCATACATACATACAAAACATTTCAACATGTTTCTCTGTACTGAGAAAACAAAGTTAGACCTAACCACTAACAATGGAAGTCTAAGGGTAGTTCTTGGGGCAGTAAATCACTGTTTAAAAGAAACATAATTTATTCTTCAGTTCAAACTAATGTAAATTAAGCTCTTCATTGGTATAAAACTTTTCAGATGTTTACTTCATCTTCAGTAAACACTTTATCCTGGTCAGGGTCATGGTGGATTCCAGAGCCTATCCTGAGAAACCTGGCATAAGGAGGGAATACACTCTTAAGGACAGGTGAGTCCATCGCGAGATATTATGTACTAACAAATTCACACTGAAGGGCAATTTAGCACAGCCAAACCACCGGATGGCATGATGTTGGGAGGTGGGAGGAAACCAGTGAACCCAGAGGAAACCCAAGTAAACATGGGGAGAACATGTGGAACTCCATACAGACAGTAAACGGAGCTCTGGATTGAACCAGTGACCCTGGAGCTGTGCCACCATGCTTCCACAAAATATAAAACAGAAGCTAAATTTCTGACAAAATATCAGTAAAAAGTTTCCCACTGCTCTAGTAAGGTAAGTAAAACAAGTAGATTCAGTTTTTAGTGCCTTACTTTCTATACGGCGGAAATTTTGCAGCTACAGTTAGTCATTACTTTCCAACAGATTGCTCATGGATACCACAAATCTTCAGGAAATTAAACGTAAACAGAACTGCTTCCTATTGTATTGCCCAAGTGGTTGAAAGCTATATAAATCTGAATAAGACCAGCTTTGGTAAGACTTCTCATATCTGTCTCGTAATTGCACCTTTATTGCTGGTGTACTGCTTGTAGTTTTGCACAGAATTTAACAACTGCCCTTAGACTCCAGTTATGAGTTTCAGTAAATGGGTTTTGATGTTGATTTCTCAGCACTGGGAAACATGTTGTAAGAATTGCACATACACTACAGATGCTGTGGCGGGACATTAGGTTGAACATTTCTTTAGCAGCCATTCCAGTTTATTTTTCCACAAGTGCACAATGGGACAAGGACATTTCAGTTCTACAATATCATCGATTTACAGTTGTAGCATGTGAGTTGTGTCTTTAGACTAAAATTAGCATGGTTAACATGGTTACACCAGACCTCTTCAACTGTATTAAGAGATTAATGTTAATAGGTTAAAAGACAGCAATAGTGAGCAAACGTTAGTCCCCAATTTAACAGTACTCCACAGCTGAAGCTGAGGCACTCCAGGTGTTGCCTAATGGATTACCAATTCGCCACTATTCAAGTGTCTGAACGCTCGGTGTTGAGTGCTCTCCATAGACAGCTCTTGCAAACCTCACATTTGATTCCCAGCTACAAAAGATAATACTTCAAATGAGAAACCTCCAGTGGCAGTGCTGTAGTGAGTGACAGAAAAAGAAAGAAAGCTAGAGAACGCAGCTCTGCAGGCCAAAACATGGTGTGCCTGATCCCAGGAGGAATGTAACAGGACTGGTGTGATATTCACATTCAAGGGGAAAATTGGAACAATAATTTGAGATCAGTGTCAGGGAACGAGGTTCCTGCTAACTCTGCATTCTGCATGAGCTCTGGGACTCCAGGGTTTCATGGGACCTCATCTCATCATCAATGCTCATTGTGATAATTGAAATTCAGCCAAGAATGCATCAGTGGCTAGCCCGCCAACTCTTTAACTCTGACTAATGCATTCTGGGTAAACCACAGCAGAGCTCTCAAGCTCTCAGTGCTAACAAGGCCATACATTATATTCACCATGACGTTATTATTTCACTTTGTAAATGAATATTTGTGTCAGTGATTGGAAACGTCTTACCTAACAATAAAAAGTCTAAAATGATCTCAACTGAACAGAAAAAGGCAGAAGGCAGAAGGCAAAGGCGCGGGTTACGTGGGCACTTTCATTTCTCTTCTGGTTTATTCAGGATTAAAGGCAACACCCAAAAGCTTACGGGATAGGAAATTAGATCTTTTTGTATTTATTTTTAGACCTATTTATATTTATTTTTGTGCGAATTTGAATCTACTCATAATTTCATAATTATACCCTTTTCATTTATTGCTCGATTTTTTTCTTAATGAATCATCTCTTTACCGCCACAATCCTATTTCTACATATTTCTAAGACATAATGACATCAGCATTAACAGAGACACTCAATGTTAATGTGACACTAGTTTCCAGCTCATGGATCATTAGCTCTGGTGATTACACATGACAGGTGATTATGTAAAATAGATTCAGATGACACAAAAACAAGAACTCTTCTGCACCCAGTGCACAAACACTAATTTCCAGATACATTAGGCAATAACTATGTGTAGATCATTTAAGACTAAATATTGAACTCCCTCCCTCTGTCAGTTACAAAATCTGTGCATACATCTGCTTCAAAATGTGTGGGCTTTTGTTTTTTGTGTGTGTGTGTGTGTGTGTGTGTGTGTGTGTGTATGTATGTATGTATGTATGTTTCTGTGCTTGTGTAAAGCACCATACAGGAGCTGATAGTAATTTTCCGAGCTGTATCCTGGATGTTTTGCGATGTTGCTCTGTTTACTCTGTGATCTCCAGAATGAGGTCATCGCCTTCCAGGTTGCTGTCAACTTTGACGTAAACTTTATCCACGGTGCCGGAAAGCGGCGAGTTCACCACCGTCTCCATCTTCATGGCGCTGAGGACGCAGAGAGGCTGGCCTTTCTCCACATGCTGGCCCTCCTTGACCTTGACCTCAACCACTTTCCCTGGCATGGGCGCTCCCACCTGGCCCCGCACGTCCTTCAGAGCCTTTGGGTGGAAGTGCATCTCCTGCAGCACGACACAGAGAGGAAGTTAGACTATCGCTTATAAAGAACCGGAAAGGGCACAAAGAAAAGGAGACACAGACACTAATAAAGGAGGAAGCAGGCATTGTCAAATGGCAGACTGTGGTCTGGATGCAGAACTCAGCAAAGTGTTTCACTGGACTGAACTGAGAACACACACACAAAAAAAGACCAAAAAAAAAAAAAAAACCCACATGCACTTCAATGTAAATTATTTAGCTGAAAGTAGCCCATCAGACTAGAGGCTAGCTAGCTACCGAGCTACTGAGTGAGTTAGAGAGTCAGTCATGAGTCACAGTGGTTTAAATAACTAATTTGTTTCAATTTTGGGAAACAGAACAACTAAGTTTGTCAGAAAATGTTGCAGGTGGGTACATACTGCTGATTGGTCAAACTGTTTGTGGGAGTGCACATGTGCACACATCTATTTTCGTCCATGGCAATAGTCAAAAGTGGTAATGTGACGCTCCAGTACAAAACAAAATACAGCCACTTCAAGCTATCTCGCTCATAGCATCAGCTATTCACTAATGGTTAAACCTTTTAAAATTAAAAGGTGAACCATTAAGTCACGTCTGTTGCTTATCCAGACGTTCATAAGTAAGGACTTTTATGTAATGGAATTGAATACTCCTTGTATAATGGGTGCTTAATATTGTCCAAATGCAAATTTCTATGTTGGACATTCTTACTTAAATAAACCAGATTGAAATGTACCTGGTCAGGATGGACAACAGAGTCTTCATATATAAATGTAAATTTAACGACCATTAAAACCAACAAGTGCTTGTTAGTGGTACATTTAATACAGAAAATCATTTTTTAATACTTGTGGTTTGGGTTACCATGTAATTTATAATATTTAAAGTAATGTGTTAATGGGTCTCTGAATTTAGTTTGGCATTTCCCTCACTGCTGCGCTACATGGTGCTCTATACAGAACAGCCAATTAGTAAATAGTGAACGAGTGAGTGAGTTCAGACACAGCTCCTTACACTTTATAAGCAGCTAGGGTACTCTAACCTACTGCAGTTCATTATGGGATTCATAGATGCAAAAGATATTATCCAAAGTACTTTTAGACATGACTACAGACTGGCAGAACTCCCAAAATAGTGCAATACAGTGAGATGTCAAAGTAAAATGAGTGGCCTGAATGAATCCCATGACAAATCATGAACTACAGAGTGTAGTCACGGATTTTTCTACAGCTTTTTATACCTTCATGGCCACGGTGTCTCTGACCAGGACAGACCTCAGTTGACCATTGAGCTCGAAGAAGACCTCTCTCTGACCGGCCTTGTTTAGATCCCCCAGTGCCAGAGCTTTAATATGGAGAGTCTTCCCTCTCTCCAGCTCCACCTGAATGAAATATTAAAAAGACAAAATGTTAGCATGTACGCCAAGATGTGTGCGGTGTTGCGTGGTTAATATGAGACAGAACAGCACCTCAAACTCCTCTGCAATCTTTGGCCCATCCAGGAAGAGGCGGGTGTTGAGGCAGTCGACAGGTCCGAAGGTGGTGGTGAACTCTTTGAATTCCTGGAACACTTTGGGGTACATGGCTGCTGACATCACATCCTCTGGAGTGATGTCATCACCATGTGTCTCACGCAGCTGCTTCTCCAAAGCCTCGAAGTCCATCGGGGAGAGGGAAGCACCTGGACGACCCTCTACACGAGGCAGTGATTTCAACACCTGCACCAGACACGATCCGTTACACGACTCCAGAGAATCCGACAAGGATTAACGGCAACATTGGAATCTCTCTGTAATGTAGTTTAAAGCCTCCCTTAGAGAGACTGTAAGCTCTTCACTCCAACCACTCATGCAAAGAGGACCCATATGCACATATGTCTGGTGCTGAGCGCTTATAATCCCCCAAAGCCTGGCACAAAACTGTACAAGTATTTATATATGGTCGTTACAGCGAGCTCAATTAATCCTCCCCTCTTTTCCTCTCCATTTGCCTCCATTTAAGAGGCTAGACAAATCAGCTGGATAGTACTCCTTAAGGACATCCTTTGAGTGGTGGCAGTTACAAGTGCAAATGAAACTTTAATATTTGATGTGGATTTCGTTTATGCCTTACTGTGGTGGAGGAAACGCCTGGAAAAATGCTGTGGGCTAAAATAAAACACTTCTTCATGTCCAAAGGCAAACACTGAGATAAAAGCCGAGCATTGTTAATTTTGCAATATTTAATTTGTATGCTGAGAATGTGGGGCAATGCAACGGAACATGTTTGTTATCCACAAAGCATGCTAAGCAGATTCCTTATTTATTTTCAACCAGTGTGCATAATAAATTAGCCAAACTGCAAAAGGGACACACATTTGTCTGGGAAACAATTGATCTTGCACAGAAGATGCTGCTTGTAATTGGGGCACAAATCGCAAATGGGGAGCACAAGACGCAAGAGATGGCTATAAAAGAACAATTTTATTTAAAGTGAGGGGAAAAAGACAAAGACAAAGTGTCCGAGAGGGAGAGATGAAGTCATATAAGCCAAAAAAGGGGAGGGAAAAAAAAAAGTTGAACATTCTAATGTGAATCAGACAGGCACACTCTAAACAGCAGCATATTTTCCTAACTTGATAAAGTGCCTCTACAGAGCATAAATAAACTTTGCTACCACTTTCTGTTCCGCCTGTACTCAGAAAGCTTTATGAATGTCCTAATGATTCTTTGTAATTTAGTAACAATGCCCTCAAAGCACTTTTATAAACACAAATAATGCATCAAAAAGCCCCGGCGAAGTACTATAATTAATTCCCTGGTGACTTGTAAACACTGAAACATATCCCTGCTCATTATAAAACCACGTACCACGTACCGCTTTACTGTCATGGCTGATAAGGATCTAGACACCATTATAAGGCACTTGTATTGTTTTTGTATTAAGGATTATTAAAAAAATAAATAAATAAATAAAAAAGTAGAATGTCAAATGTTAAAATGTCATCACTGGGTGCTTCAAGTGACTAATATTTTAAGTAATCAGTATGTCAAGCGTAAAGCACTATAACCTTCATTTTTCTAAGGGATAAAGTGGAACCGCATAAACCCAAACCTATTACAGAGCATGTACATAAACACTAGGGATGTAACCAAATATGAATATGGAATGAACAGATTATATGTTCTAAATGGATACGAATAGAGAAAAGAAGAGGAGGGACTATATTTTTTTGGTTGTTTATTTTTAGGAAGCTTGACATAGCATCTGCTTGAGACTGGAGATCCCGCGGGATGGAAGGTTTTTACTTTCATGCGGGCATGATCAAGCTCTCAGATATAAAGCTCAAGGGACAAACAAAGCTCATGTTCATTAATGTGAGCACAATATATTTACAGCATTCATTCATTCACTCTCAGTGGGGATTATCTGAATATGGATGTGTTATTGAAAATAAACAGATACAGATTCAGATACAAATACTGATATGAATATCCGGACATCCGGTATAGACCACGCCCACTTCCAGTACAAATCCAAATCCAGATAGATATTTGGAGCGGTATACAGGTACAGATCAGACAATGGCATTCTATTACTCCCCTAATATACACACATAAGTGCAGCTTTAAAACAAATAAAGGAAAGAATAATTATGAGTTTGTCCTTAAACATTTAAAGTTCAGGACTAATCGCTTTTTCCAATAATCACGTTTTCCAGCGTAAAACATCATTTTTATTCTGCTGTAATTTGTACAATTGTACTTCACTCAAAAGCGTTAGAAGAGCATGGCTTTAGAAATATCAAGAAGTATTTATTTACCATGTATTTTCCATGTATTCTGTCTTTCTTGTAAATAACCACAGCATGTAGCTTTTATGGTCTACCTGATTTCAAGTTGAACTAGCAGCTTGGAATTATATATATGCAATGTTAATAAACGAGTAATAATCTGATACTGCTGAAAAGCACCTGCCATCTTCTCAAATGTAGCACCTGCCAAAACACTTTACATCCAGTGGCAAGATCAGATTAAAGAGACTAACTGCTCACATTATAATTTATACTAGCTGGAAGCTCAGCTTTATGACGAGGTCTTACCTTAGACCTGAACGGCTCAGGGAAGCCTCCGTGGGGGATGCCGACGTGGCCCTGCAGAAACTCCACCACCGAGAGAGGGAAGGAGAGCTCATCGGCCCGCTCTTCCACCTCCTCCCGTGTCAGGGAGTTCTGCACCATGAACTGTGCCAGGTCACCCACGATCTTTGAAGAGGGGGTCACCTGGAGAGAGACCGAAGTTATTTAACACCTCAATCTCTCCAACAACACAACCACTACAATACATTCCTTCTCGATGTTGCCTTAGCATTTTGAAGTTGGCTGAGAGGATATGACTCAGAGTAGATTAAATTTATAGTCCCCCATAGCCATCAGCATGAAGGCAAGGGGAAATGAAATGGCGTGATTGAGACAATGGAGAGGCGGTAATGAAAACCAGTGTTAGCGTGACACACATACGCTATGCTACTTGTTTGCCTGTTCCGCTTGGGCTGAAGAAGAGAACAGAACAACAGCCATTAATTAAACACTGGGAAATAAAAAGCATCAAGGTGAGACCAAATATGCACAGATGCCATTGACTTAGGAGGGGAACGGATAAAGGGCACATAGATAACATTTTCTGAGGAGCTGTAATTTGCTTAAAGCGACCAATTTGACCCGTCTCTGTTCCAAAGGAGCCAGTGACAGGATCACACCCCTCCTGTGTGGTGTTCATGCCATTTTCTATTTTTATTACAACTGAAAGGATTGCAAGAGGAGAGTGACAGTGAAGTCAGCGTGCAATTAAAACTTGAAGCTCTTGGGTCCAGGACTCTTGTGATCTTGCGAATGTACGCGTGAATTGCAGAGAGCGGAGCGAGCTTTCTGTCAGAGCAGTATGTGATAATTAAGTCATATTTAACTATAGAGAGCGTGCTACATGAAAATCGTTATTTAATTACAGCATATCTGCGCTTTCAAAGTTCTTATACAAATCAGACAGCTGCCGCTGACGAAACGGCACTTTCGACACACTTGCCACAGGTCTCAAAGAACACTGATTGGCACTGTGGCAATCATAAACGCTGCAGCTTGTGAACCCAATTGAAATGGCTGCACTGTACTTCTCTTCCAAACACAGAAGTCTTGCTCAGATGGGGTCCACTTACCTTGATGAGGTCTCCCAGCAGTTTGTTGGCCTCAGCATAGGCTTTCTTCACCTCCTTGAACTTGTTGCCTAGGCCCATGCTGTGAGCCTGAAAGTGCAGGTTGGTGTACTGGCCTCCTGGGATCTCGTTCTCATAGACGTCTGCATTCCCGGATTTCATAGTGGCTGTGCAGTCAAATGGAGCATAGAGACCACGGGCCACTTCCCAGTACTCACTGTAGTCAAAGACCTTATCCAGAGATATGCCTGAGGGAGAGAGTGTGTATGAGAAAGACGTATACATTTAGGTCACTTGCATTTTTTTTTTCCCTCCTGGACTGTCAGGTGAAAGATAATTGATATATCCTTGAGGTACACCGCAGTGATAAGCAAAGTGTACAATTCCACACCATTATTCTGCACGTGGTTCTCTGCACTGCTCCAGAGCTCTAAAACAGCTTTCACACTTCACCAAATGTACCAAAAGCTGTTTCAGAGCTGGGAACTGATCCCTGCTCCTTTTGAAACAGGTGGTCTAGGGCTCGCCTCAACCAAACCCTCGTGCGGTCCACATCATGTGCAGAAGCTATCCACCCTCAGCTATGTATGTCGTGTAACGCAACTGATTGAACTTGTATCGGTACTTCCTGTTTCAAGTTTCATGCCTGGAGAGTTGATCGAGTTAGCAGAGGATATAGAATGTCTTACTGATGTATAAAACCAGACTTTCAGAGGACTGGAGTGAGATGTCTCATACGGGCCTGCACTGCTAAAAATCTTATACGAGAACATTTCCTCATTTGCAGGTATTCCAAGTGCTGTTCTTCTCTGCTTGAGTATTATTACCATAGGGAAATTTTAAAAAAATAAATAAATAAAAAAACAGCAGATGGATGAATCGGCCGTGGGCCTACCATTTTGAAAACCTGTGTGCCCTAAAGTGACGTATGGAATTGCGCAATCGATCAACGGTTCAGGAGGAATTCTTCAAAGTGAAAGCAAAGCTGCAATTATGAAACAAGCCTCCAAACAAGCCAAAAATTGGTCCTGAGTGCACACTCAAGTATTCGCACCAACCATAGTCATTTTTATCTATAAAACGTAAACTCGCAGAAAAATGGTTCCAAACTAGGCACTTTTTTTTTTTTATTGCTGCAGTGTACGTCAAGGGTACATCAAGTACCTTTTACCCGACAAAGTGAATGTAGTGTGCCTTTAAATCTTATTTAAAGTACGTAATTAGACCTGAAGGCCCATACCTGTAGCATAAATATGTTTAAAAGGTACATTACATTCATTTCTCCGTGCAAGATACATGTAAATACATACCCTTAAAGTACACTCCAGTGACAAGCAATGGTACAATTTGGTACATTTTGTTCCCGAGAGCATACCAACTGCTAAAGATGCAAAAATACAAAGTACATACAGAATCTACAAGGATATGTAACCTGAAATATTGTAACCTGAGACAAATGCTGGTTTGTCTAGAGAAGGTCTAGAGCGGTTCATGCAGCAATCAGAAAGGACAAACTGCATAAAAAATGAAATAGTAAGAAGTTTGGTAATACTTCAAATGCAGTATTATTAATGTATTCCAACGAATAACTTTACGGTTGCCTGTAAGCCTGTGTAAATGTGCAGTTATAGTTGTATGAATTCTAAAGCATCAGAACTTGATGATGTCAGGTTACATAACACATAATCCCATTCATTCATCTTCAGTAAATCACTTTCATGGTGGATTCAGGGCTTATCCTGGGAACACTGGATGTGATGCGGGAATACACCTATCACTGGATGCGAGGCGTGAATACATCGCTTTTCACATTCGCTCACACCTAGGGCCATTTAGCGTCGCCAGTCTTGTGGCATATTCTTGGGAGGTGGGAGGAAATATGAGAACACTTAGGAAAGCACAGGGACACGGCGATAACATGTGAAACTCTGCGTAGACAGTAACTTGAGCTCAGGATTTAACCAAGGACCTGTGAGGAATAATATCTGTACAAGAAGGTATAATCTAGAACCTGCATTATAATATTAGCGTGCATTATGTGTTATGTGCACTGTGTATTCTATAACCTTATGTGACCTGACATAATAATAATAATAATAATAATAATAATAGTCATTTGCTAATGCTTTAGGAAGTCTTGTAACTGCATGTAACTATAAGTACTTATGAGAGATATAGGCTTATCTCAGGCATTATAAGGTATTATGCATGCTATGTAACATGTCAGTGACATTTGTAATTTATTATAATACAAGGTTTATAGCAAGTAAGTTCAGAATACAAAGAAATGTTTTTCTAGATAAGAGATTGTATTAATAGTTAGATCATTATGGAAGGAATGGAAACATGGGGCCATTTGGACTAGAGCGGAAAGCTGATTCCACTCCTGAGAATTCAAAACACTAACCCAGGGAGAGCTTGGACGACACGCCAGGCACCCTGAAGCCGAAAAACCGAGTCATCAGAAAGAGTGAGGAAAGAGTTTGAGCCAAAGGCTACGCCAGCGCTAGAAAAACTACAAAGCAAATAGCTGCATGTCATTAATATTTCATTATTAATAATCAAAAGAAGTTGTCTACTTTACTGGCTGTGACTGCTAATCAAACATGCGGCGCAGAAACCTACTGGAGTGTTTAATCAGGAGAGCGAGTGTGTGGAGGCACGAGGTGGGGGGTGCGGGAGAATGGATGACAGGGCATAGATTGCTTCCTGCCTCTCACAGTGCCATCACTTATCAGCAGCAGCCAATTAATCAATCAACGAGACGCTTCACTCGCAACAGTTTACATGCGCATTTAACCCACTCACCCTCCCTAATTACCCAGCACTGTGATCAGCACAATCGAGCTCCAACACAGCGTCTGAGTCTCAAACAATCACACACACCGAGCTCTCCCGTACACTTACAAATGACAGTAAACACTCTGACACTCAGTCAAACTCTTTTATTCACGCAATTTCCCACGTTCACATATGCGCACGTCTTTTCCACTCTTACCAAGCCCCACAAAGTCCACAGGCTCTGTAGGCGATACAGACGTAAGCGTGACTCTTCTGCTTTCCCACTTCTTAACCATAAGAAATTGGTATTATTCCAAAAGAGAGAGAGAGAGAGAGAGAGAGAGAGAGAGAGAGAGAGAGAGAGAGAGAGCATGAGAGAGAGGAGAAACGGTAATAATGGAGAGATACCTACTGAGAGAATGATGGAAGGATGAGATAATCAGTGAAGGGAAAGGGCAGACAGAATGACAAGGTGATGAAGTGAAAGAAAAGCAAAATGGAAAGAAGTGCATGATTCATGAGTTCAGTGATATAAATGGTAGTGCATACCATCATTTATACCACAGCGCTGTTGAATTCTCGAATCAGATTGGCCAGCAGATTTTGGTTACCTCTTAGTTATGGTTACTATAGTAACGGCTCATTCACAGGAACTTGTAGGGTGGATGATCCACATAATCTAAGCCTAATAATAAATGTTTTTTTTAACGTGTTATTTAACAGAGGGAAAAAAAACTATAATAATCCGGACATAGGATTTGTGCATTTTCAGGTTTCTTTGTAACATGACGAGAGAGAACGAGTGGCTAGTGAGGGAACAACTGTTTATAACTGCTATAACATAAGTGATAACAGGAACTGACAGGTAATCACTGGCAAAACTGCTGCAGTATAAGAGGAATAAAACACTTCAGGAAGTGTTGTTATAGGAAAATAACACATGACGCTTCCCTGTCACTGATTATTTACCTATAACACTATGTCTTGAAGTTTTTTTATTCTTTACTTCTACTCACAGCCCAACACTGAATAGAACATCTGAAGCTTTAAAAAGGCTTTCTCAGAATGTGAGGCAGTGTGTGCATTTGGGGAAGCAAAAAGATAAAGATAGAAAGAATTAAATCACCACTAAATTCTCAATGTGAATGCACATCAGGGCGAAAGTGTTTGTGTGTGTGTGTGTGTGTGTGTGTGTGTGTGTGTGTGTGTGTGTGTGTGTGTGTGTGAGTGAGAGAGAGAGAGAGAGATGGGTTGTTCCTCCATGCACGAATGCACAGTCTTGTTTCTGAAACATGGCTTCCAGTCCCTTGACTCCTACAATCAGAAACATCAGCAGACACTGTTTGTCTACTCCACTGTTTCACCACCGAGCCCCTCACTATAGGAAACGCACCAGCCTGTAGCACTCACTCAGTGTCTGAACAGCTCCATCTGCACACTGCCATCAGGGTTATATTACAGTGGGCAGTCCACGGGTGTCTTTCAGCATTCTTTCTTTTTTATTCTGTCATTTTTTGTGTGATGGCAGCTTTACTTCCGATACTGAAGAATGCAACTGCAAAGAATGCCTAAAATGCACGGAAATGTACTTATGTAATTATACTTGTATAATACTTCTATAATTATACCCAAATATCAAGGCTGCACTAGTTCGTGGTTTAATGGGACCACAGCAGAGACAACTTCAGGTTCCTTGGGATTTCTTCTCTTGAAAAATTCAACACAGTGGCGTGGTCATGAAACGGCATGTCAGGATCTTTACTTCTAACAGAATATAAGGAAGAGAAATTACTACTACTAGAGAACTACTGCTATGTTCTAATGGGGTCATCTAATGGGGTCTTCTCTTATGAGAAGATTTCATCTGAACTGCCCATTCCTGAGGTAACAACTTCAGAAATCCAATCTTCCAGACAGAGTTCTCGAGCTGTGACGCAATGTTGGCATCTCAGTTTTGCAGAACTTGGTTTCCGGTTAATGCTAAGTGTAGTTACAATGTAATCTTATTCATGGAGTTTTTTTTACTAAGTGAACTCACAATCCATGTTTCTCAGCTGCCCAGCAACAGTGTTTTCATGACAAACCACTTGAACAGCAAGCTCAAGTGCTATAACAAGCCCTCATCAATGAGGCATTCTGTTCCCCAGAACCACGTAAAAATAAATAAATAAATAAATAAAAATAAATAAATAAATAAAAAAAATGGATGTTTTTTGTATTTCGCACCATTCTGTGTAAAGACTGCTGTGCGTGAAAATCCCAAGACAGCCGTTTCTTAAATACTCAAACCAGCCAGTCTCGCACCAGCAACCATGCCGCAATCAAAGTTACTGACATCACATTTTGTCCCCATTCTGATTATTAACTGAAGCTCTTGCCCTGTATCTGCATGATTTTGATTCATGATTAGGATTGTTCATTCATGATTAGGATAGTTGCGTGAATGATCGGGTGTATAGGCGTTCCTCATAAAGTGGCCAGTGAGTGTAAGTGCTAGAAGGCTACAGCAAGAACGGTTAAGTACTACACAAAGAACCAGATAATCAGTGCTCCCGTTTCCTGTGCAGGTACACTAGCCACAGGAGCCAAGCAACCCGAAGCTACAGATGTTTGTGAGCTACTGTGGCAGCAAAAAAAAAAAACAGAAGACCAAGAATTTAAAGCAGCTTATGCCCTGAAGAAACACACCCTCAAAAAACACCAAGACACTCGAGACACTCACATGTGCACACTTAATGCAATACACACATCGCCTCAGCCGTTACATTTAATATAACCCTGCCTTACTGTGGCTATTATTATGCTGCCACGGTTACTGTAGTGCAAATTGTTTTTAGTGGCCTTTTAACTGAATTACACACTGAAGGGCCTTTATGTATTCACAGTGAAACTGCTTATTGCAGACTACAGGAATGTTTCTCATGAGTAATTTCACACTGCTGGCTGAGCTGCACATGTGAGAATTCCTAACGCGCAGATTTTGCACGGTATACGAAAGTCCTGCATCTGGAATGCAAAGCTGGCGATCGATTCTGTACAGCACGGATGGCTGCCAAGTACTAAATTGTCATGCAGTAGGGACAGTGCTGATAGCAACATTTGCTTATATAAACTCAAGCCTCTTGACAATTCAGTTGCTTAGGTATCATCTCCAGAAGCCAAAACCAAAAGACAGGGCCACAGGAAGGAATCTGCTGGCGATAGACAAAATCGAATCGTCAAAGCAGCGAACGCCTCCTCATCGCGACGAGTGCGCTGATGTGATTCTCTCTGCCAATGTCACACACCCACGACATGCTGCTGAGAAGACAGGCAGGTCAGGATTGGAGGAGTTTCTGGGTAGGATTTTTCACTTAACAACGCAGAGAGGAGAGGAGAGGAGCAGGGACTGAGTGGATTGTGTTCGTTTTTTTGTACTTGTAAGAGAAGAAGAGAGAAATGAGGCACGGCTCAGAAAGTATGTTTTTTTTTCCCTAGAAAACAATCAAATAAAAGTATTTCATTTCAGTAAAGCACGAATACGTCAAAATAATACTTAAGTATAGTAACGAAGTACAATTACTCAAGCGCTTTCCACCCCTGGATTTTAGATCATAAGAAAAATAATGTGTGAAATGGTAAACTGTTTAATATGCTCAGGAAACTACTAAAGTATCCTAGGAACATCACTAAACCTTTACCGCCATAAAGTACACAAGGATCTATGAATATGCATGAATATGCAAACATGTCCTCAATCCACCCCAACCACCCACTGCTCTCTCACAAAAAGTCTAGAGGCCATCTGAGAAAACGCAACCCTGTAGGTGAGAACCATCTGTCCACCAAAATCTGGGAATTGTTGATGTATCGGAATGGATCAGAAAAGTTTGAGAAAACGTTGAGACGCTGCTACTGTAAAACTGTACTCTATTTTTTCGGGATGTGGCTTAGCACATAGCGAGGCAGCTAGTTAACTGCTTTTGAACCAGTTCACATTTATCACAGACAAGAGTCAAGTTTTAGCATCAGAGTCTCGGCCATTATATTTTCAGTGGTTTATGTAACAGTAACAAAAACCAAACCTGTCAAAATACACCAACAAAGACTATTACTACTATTGCTTACTACTAGATAATGTTTCCATAGCTTCACTGCATTCTCTAAGTAAGGAATAAAACACAACAGGGCATGCTGTTAAAGGAAAATAATCCACGACAGCGTGGTGTGATGCGACCTGGCTTGAAGTGGAGTTAATTTTACCAAACAGATGTGGCATGTTTTCTTGCATCAGCACATCCTGAAAGGTTTCTTCCTCTTGCAACACAGCAATTTGCCAACTAGTACAATTTATTATTTCAGTAACAAACAAGGGATCATACTTTTTATCCATTTATAGTAACTTTTATTGTTGTCGAATATTAATCCAAGTCCATGAGACAAGTTAATTCCTGTTATCGATTACATTATAGCAGCTATAAACAGTCGTTCCCTAACCAGCTTAGTTTGTGTTAGCTTATTAAGTTACAAAGCACTAAAATGTTAAAGCACTGACATTGGAGACTCCTTTCATGAAAGTTAAATAAACGTTTCCTTACAGAATACTTCACCAACTCAAAGATGCTATGCATTTATTTAAAAAAAAAAAAAAAAAAAAAACTTTTTTTTTTAATCTGTTCATTATTCGTCTTCGCTTGTAAGCATCTGCCATAGAAACAATAACATATTCGAATGAGCGAAATGAATATAACCTATAATCTGAATTACAGCCAGCAATATTGTCAGAGCTGCTCTTACAGGAAATTAATCAACACCTTCTGACCAGTCAGATTCATGTAACAAACTGAGATATGAAAGAAATAATATTTTATGGAAGTACTCTGAAAGGCCAAGTTTTAAATCAAAAAATGTGAATTTTTATTGCTGGGTTAACAATTTTAGCCCAAATATCATCCTATATCATAGGAATTAGCTACACAAGATGAGTTAACTGTTTAAAAATCATGTTTTTATTGCAGGGGTGAGTAGGGTCTAAAATTTTAGTTGACAGTCAAGTGACCTGAAAGGCTATAGTACTGGAAACTATCTACCCTATTCCCCTGGCATCTTACACACACACACACACACACACACACACACACACACACACACACAGGCAAGGTGCCAAGTTCATAAGATGAGGTTAAGCACCAGCGGTTGCTGTAATGTCACAATTAAGGAAAGGTCACAAGGTCACTCAGCACATCCAAAATGATGCCCATGCATTCTGACCCCACTTGCTGCCCTTTTCTCACTCTCACCCCTACGCAGTCACTTTTTCTCCTCACTTGTTTTCTCACACCCCTACGCAGTCTTTCTCTCCCTCGCTTATGTGCATGCTCTGTGCTCCTTTTATTAGCCGGGCTTGTCTGCCGTGTTCGGCTCATGAGCTAGTCCTTTAATGGCTGACATTCTTCAACCCAACTCGCCCTTGGAGAGGTGGAGAACGCAAACAGGAGGAAGCGTATGTGCAAAGGAAAAAAAAAAAAAAAAAAAAAAAAGAGTGAAAGAAAAGCTGCATAAATTAAACAAACAACCACAAGTGCATGTGGTTATGAAAATGGGATTACTGGAGTGTGCGTGGTTATTTGGATTGTGCCACTTGTGCTGATGGGGGTGCTTTAGAACAGGCAACATTAATGCAGTGGCAAGTGTGCTTCTGTTAAAACAAAGAGGTTGCAACAAATGTTTACAGCATGAGAGTGAATTCATTCCAAAAATCGCACACTGGCCGCCTCTTGAGATTGCCCTGGCTGAAGAGTGCACCACGCCTTGACGAGAAAAACAAGGCACAAATGCAAACAGCAATGTGATCAGTTAGGCAAAAAAAAAAAGGTTTATGTGAATTTTTACACTCACTATCAGGAATTCTGGTATTGAGGATTATGTAGGTCTCAAAATTGTATTCTAGTCACTCCCAAAAACTGTCCAAAACATACATCTTAATAGTATTTATATTGTTCCTGAAATATTTTTTACTACTTAAAGTGGTGGTCTGTAATTTTTGATCCCTCTTCTACTTGTGCAGTGAATTAAAAATTTGAGGAGAAAAAAAAAAAAACAACAACAATAATCGAGGAGCCTTCCCTTCCCTCACTCCCAAATAACACATTCTTTTCTTTTGAAATTTATAATCCTTCTGAATTGGAGGGTGGAGCTGATTTCTGGGTCAGAAAAAAAAGAAACAAACCCAAAATACAAAAACCTGCCAGATCCACTGCATGATGATATTGCTACTCAAGTTTCTCAAAGGTATTTGGAAATTATATGACTATTACACATCTAAAAACCCTTTCAAATGTAACAAACTGCACCTTTAAAGAAACATCCGAATGATCAGTAGATCTCACCTGTGTTGTGTTTGTTTCCCTTGGTGCAGGCGACGATGGCACCCATGCTGGGCTGGGAGGTCATGCCAGCCATGGAGTCCACTGCAACGTCCACGATGTCAGCTCCGGCTTCAGCACACGCCAACATGGCTGCCACGCCCGCGCCCGCCGTGTCATGAGTGTGCACGTGAATGGGTGTGTCAGGAAAACGATCCCTCAGAGCACCAATCAGCAAACTGCTAGCTTCTGGTTTCAGCAACCCGGCCATGTCCTGAAGCAAATAAGAGAGCGAAACAGAGATTGTCAAAGTGTGCGTGTGTGTGTGTGTGTGTGTGTGTGTGTGTGTGTGTGTGTGCGCGCATGTGCACACTTTAGAATGAGACAGACAGCAGATCAGCGGGGTATTGATTGAGTGGGTGGCAGCTATGTGGGAAAAGCATCACTGAGGACAGCATGCAAAAGGGAACGTTAGAAAAAACAGGAAGAAAGCTCATCCCAAAGAACTTCAGAACAATCAACATCAGCCTGAAGATATTCATCATCCTGTTTATGACTAAAGATCTTGCACCTTGATGCAAAGTATGTGCGTGCCAGCCTTCACAAGCTCATCAGCCAGCTTCAAGTAGTAATCCAGAGAGTACTTCTGTCTCATGGGGTCAGAGACATCGCCCGTGTAAGAGATGGCTGCTTCCACCACACCTCCCGCTGCGCCAGCTGCCTCCATTCCCAGCAGCATGTTGGGCAGGTAGTTCAGAGAGTCAAAGACACGGAAGATGTCCATGCCGTTCTCTTTGGCCACCTCGCAGAACCTGGAACAAAGCCATCACATTACGCACCATTACAGTTACTACAGTGTCGTTTTGCAAAAGAATTCAGTTTTTTTAAAATAACGTCCGAGTCAATTTTCCATTTTCATCAGTTTCTTTTAACCACTTTTAGGGTGCTTTCACACCTTTGGCTGAATCTGAATCAGAGCGAAATAAGTTCTTTTGATTCATGTGCTAGGTGGTTTGGTTTAATTTCACACTGTACCATAATTAAACGAACCAAAAGGGAAAAAAAATATTCGCTGACGTGTGTAGGGCTTAAAACGTACCTCACAAAAAAAAGGGGTAAACATATCTTTGAGAAGTGCTTGTAGAAATCATAAAAATCACCCAAGCATGGAGAATATGGAGCCCGTGCTAAATGAATTACTAGATAACTATATAAATAACTAGTTTAAAACATTGTGTGTGTTGCTTCCACTTTTTATTTACTTTGTAGTTCTGTACCTTGGCTCAGTTTGCATTTTCTGGTTCAGTTTAGCAACTCGCAGCCAAACAAAATCCATGGCATGTTTTGTTCACTTCCTGCAGTCGAATCAGGGGTGAATCGCTTTGTCAAGTCAATCGAACTGAGCTAGTCAACTGAGCCAACGGACTAAATGTGAAAGCACCTTTACAGATCTGGATTTTAGACTGAAACCAAGGTGGGTGGGTGCATGACGCTGACTTGTAGACTGCATTGTCTGGGTAGTTTGTGTATCCCACAGCGTTGGCTCCTCTCAGAAGCATCTGGAAAGGCACGTTGGGGATCAGAGACCTCAGCTCCTGCAACCTCTTCCAAGGACACTCCCACAAGAAGCGCATTGCCACATCAAATGTAGCACCTAGAGAAAAAGTGGTACAGACATGGCTTTTTTTTTTTTTTAAGCAAATCATGAAATACAATAACTTCTCTAATGCCATTTGCCAATTTCTCTCCCTGCCTTTTCTCCTTCCTGCTTCTGCTGCAACCTTGGGAACACAGGAATACCAACACAAGTCTAGTGTGAAATAAGCAGAAATATCCAAGAGTTTGAGGATTCGTGGCTCCTTTATAGCTGATGACGTTTTCATTAATAACCTGGACAAGTGAACCCTTGGCAAAAGGGTCAAACCTACAACTGCATAATCTGAAGACAGAGCTCAGTGTGAAGGGAAATTTAATGGGATGCCTTCCACCATTCCCTTTGGTCATCATGCGATCTGAACAAATATGTCTACTATGAATATTTTATTTAAATGTAAATAATTAAGTTGAGATTAAGAGCACTTCTTCATCCCCTATGGAAGAACCACTTATGCAGAAACGCATTTATTAATAATGCAGAGATATGTTTAATGGGCATTCAGAAATTGCAATGAGAACATTTAAAAAAAAAAAAAAAAAAAAAAAAAAAAAAAGTGGTAACCATTTCTATGTCATATCTGTACTAAACTATGAACACATTCATATCATTAATATGCATCATGACTCATCTTGCTGCATTATACAGTACGTAGTGGTCACAACACTTTATAACACCAAATTATGGATTATGAAGAGATATAATGGTGATAATGTATAATGGTGATATAAATGCATTATAAACAATACAACAAGCAATGTGTATAATGCCTTATACTATACCATATATAATATTTATATGGCCTTCACAGAAATTGTTACCAATCCACACACACCCCCCGTCCCCCCGCCCCCATGCTACAATAAAGCATGAAGCAAGACTTGAGAGGTAATCGAGCTTTAAAAACTAGCTTTTCCTAAGCCAACTCTTCAAGAATTTTCTAAAAATTTTCTGATTATTAATAATGCAATGACAAACAAAAAAAGAAACCAAATTCTGGCTAAAGGTGAGGGAAGAAGCCGTGAAATAAATAATGCAGGAAAAAAAAACTAGCTTGAGAGAGAATCAGAAATGGCGCACCTCCCCAGTTTTCCATGCTGAAGAGGCTGCTGAAGTTGTGAGCCACAAACGGTGCAATCTTCTTGAGGTCATGAGTGCGTACCCGAGTGGCCAGCAGAGACTGGTGGGCATCTCTGAAGGTCGTGTCCATCAAAAGCAGACCTTTGTGGGCACGCACCACCTTGGCAAAGCCTTCAGGGCCTTCTTTCAGCAACACATCCCTAAAACCCGTTGGAGGCGCGCCTAAAATGCGCACACACACACACACACACACACACACACACACACACACAGCAATCAATACTGCAAACATTATCAGAACCACCAGACTGTACAGAACCACAAAGCAAAAGAATCACCATTTTAATAGCACCATTATTCACATGCTTTCTGCATCTTCTGTACTGTACAGTCTCTCTCTCTCTCTCTCTCTCTCACACACACACACAAGTCTTTGCAATCCACTCAATGATTTCTCTGTACACCTGTCACATAACCTTAAATAAAATGAAGCAAACATGACACAGAAATGCAAACAATGTGAGCAAGTACAATAAGTCAGAAGATCCTTTTATAAGCACACCATAATGTCAACATAATATTCAAGATTCAAGAACTTTGTCATAATGAAAGAAAATAAAAGATAAATAACAGCAATGTTTAAAAAAAGAAAAGGGAAAAAAAAAAAAAAGCCTTAGAAAGTTGTCATGGACATGCTTTATATAATCCTGAGACTATATATGCAATATTGTGCAAGATGTAGTGCAACACTGCAACAAAATAACAATATGGCATAAAAATAGGAAATATGCAAACATAATATAATATTGTGTCATTCAATTCCGGCAAACATGGTTTAACAAGAAAGTACTTTTGTAGCATATCTTTTTCTTTAAGGACCTCACAAACAAAACAAGGACGTTCAGTAAAGCTGCACGAAAGATTGCAAATGTTCCCGAACTAACAATCTACCAACGGGGTTGTAGATCGACATCTGGATTTCTGTAAAGCTGCTTTGTGACAATATTTATAAGTTCTATACAACTAAAACTAAACTGAAGGGTGCTGGAGAGGGCTTGAATAAAACTAGCATAAAGGAAGACAGAAATGATCATTAGAAGCAAAAAAAATAAATACCTAAAATAAATCTTACATCTAAACATTAAAGTTGAAGGTAAAATTAGAATGCTGCCTCCTCATAATTTTCTTTGTCTAAGAAAGTGACTTTCTATGGTTAATGCAAATGAACCGATTGAGGCAAAAAATTATAAAATTGTAGATTTATTTAATGGAAAACTCCATCATGAAATACATTTGTATTGAAATATTCGTTATATAGTGATCATGCTGCATACATCAACCAATGTATTGGTTGGTGGTGTATTTTCATTTTTCTTGTGATAAGTTAGTGGATGTGTGATGTGACAGGCAGACATCGCCAGCACATTTACTATCAAGCTTTGCTGTTATACCCAAAAAAGAAGAGAACAAGAGCTTCTTTTCTCACCATTTTTCAGCAGTGTTCAAGGTCATAATGAGAAATCTGAAGAAATGCAGAAGTACTGGAGATAACTGAAGTTTCACTAAAATACCAGAATTCAATACAATGCATGTCTGGCAACAAACTCAGATGGGCTAGTTAGTGAGCTACAATATATGACACACAATGGCTTTGATCAAGGACAGCGGTATTAGCATGGAAGTTGAAGCTTTAGAACCCCATATACGTTTGCACAGAGTATGCAGATGAATATTTGAACCTAACCCCCTCTCCATGGATGATCTGCAAACGTTCTCAGAATCTAGTCCTGAACAAGCAAAATCTATGTAACCAATCATGAGTTACGGTTGTTTGAGTAAACTAAATCCCACCGCACTGAGATGGACTGGCATGTGGTAGCCATGTTGTTTAAAACTGTCAACATGTTTTTTGATCATTTTGGGCACTTTGTGTACCCATGCCAAAAATCCTAGGGGTAATTCACAAGTAGGTTTAACATAGCTTGTATATTAGTTCAAAACCTACACTGCCCTCCAAAAGTTTGGAAACGCCTGAACAAAATAGGGTTTTTGGGCAATATCAGCATAAATCCTC